>WSXT02110748.1:0-11203 GCA_011762715.2 Neuroterus valhalla
GAAAAAGGAACCTTTCGCGAAAAATCGAATTTCATTTAAATCATCGGAAATTCCCGGTCACCATCCGAATTCCCGGTCATTTCCCGGTTTTTCCCGGTCCCGAAAAATTCCCGGTCATTTCCCGGTTTCCCGGTCCAGCGGCCACCCTGAAAATCTTCCTTAAACCTTCTTGAACGTTTCGCAAACGTTCTTCAAACGTTGGACAAACGTTTTGCATACGTTTGAGAAATGTCTTGCAAATGTTTTAGAGACGTTTGGAAATTTTATCTGCTCAAATTTTATTTGGTCTAACGTTTGCCAAACGTTTTAAAAACGTTTATAAAAAGTTTTGTTCAGTCAAAGTATCAAAAATGAGCGAAAGTATCGGACGTTTTGAAAATGTTTTTTTCACTAAAATTTACGAACGTTTCAAGGTTTACCAGAAAACATTTGCAAGACGTTCGGTGTTATCCGGGAATCCCTATTGTTGTTGAAGCATTTATTCCATACTAATAGGATTAAGGACTATCCGACTAATGGAACAAGAAAAAAATGATTCTGAGTTTCAAGCTCCTGATTTATAAGGTTTAAATATCAGAGTTTATAAAATAATTACAAAGAAAAAAAATTATTGAATGAGATAAAATTGAAGATAAAAGATATTTTTCAAGAATGCAATATAAAAAACAAAAAAAATTTACAGATTAGGTGACCAAAAAGCAAAAATAGCTCAACTATTAAATCCATCAATTTTTCAAATAATTTATTTGTTCAAACAGATTAATTCAAAACAAATATATTGCTTCGGACATATTTTTTCCAGTAGAAGTAGATTTTAGAAATTCATCTTATAATAGTTTTATAATAGTTTTAGTTGGAAGGAAACCTTATTAAAATAATTGAAATTTCGGATCAGTAATCAACACAATCAAGTATGCAGATTGCTTTACCTGCCACTATTCGATCTTTTAACAAATTAATAATTATGGTGTTTGGCAAAAGCTGATCATTGAGCAATAACTGACAGAATTCTCTCAACACACTGGATATTGTGGATAATATAGCCGAAATTGACTGGCCACAAACATATCTACTGGTGATGTTATTTTACTAATTACCCTAAATGGAACATCATAAGCCATCGTCGCACTCTACGTTTTAAGCAGTACTCCACCACCGTCATTAGCGAATGGGCCGGATCAATAATTATGATTATTGTGTGAGAAATCATAATTTTATCCTTCTCACCAATTCCAAATGTTTTTTCTGAAAGAAATGTCCGGTTTTTTATTTATGCTTTTCCACTTCTGTAAACTTTTTGTTTTCAAATTCCTTAATATGACGTACCTTCTAATTTTCTGTTTCTTCACACTTTTCCAAAATCTTATACCGGTCCACAGTGCTTCAAAATCCCAAAAAGCTGGCCATAAATCAGAATCTCGATCTTTCACTTCGTTCGAGTATCCATATAAAGGTTTTGGGGGTCGCTGATTTCGAAAATGAAGTCAAAAATCCAAAATTCAAAATGTCCTACCAAAATGGCGGACATTTTCCTGAAATTTTCCATGTATTCACTTGAAAATAAGTATCAAGGGGTTTTCGGGGGCGCTGATTTCTGAAATGAAGTAAAAAATCTGAAATTCAAAATGGCGAACCCTAAATGGCAGACATTTTTCTAAAATTTTCCATGCATTCACTTGAAAATGAGTATTGGAGGGGTTTTTGGAATCGCTGATTCCGAAAATAAAGTAAAAAATCCAAAATAGAAAATGGCGGATATTTTCCAAAATTTTCCATGCATTTGCTTGAAAATGAGTATTGAGGGGGTTTTGGGATCGCTGATTTCGAAAATGAAGTAAAAAATCCAAAATTGATGATGACAGATCAGAAATGGCGGCCATTTTTCTGAAAAACTACTTTTTTTAGAAAAAGGTCAGCCATTTCGGTCCGCCATTTCGAATTTTGGATTTTTTACTTCATTTTCGAAAGAAACGACCCGGAAACCCCCTTTATACTCATTGGCAAGTAAATGCATGGCAAATTTTAGAAAAATGTCAGCCGTTGTGAATTTTAGATTTTTCACTTCATTTTCGAAATCAGCGACCCCAAAAACCTTATATGGGTACTTGAACGAAGTGATATCGAGATTCTGATCTTTGGCCAGCTTTTTGGGATTTCGAACCACTGTGCGCTGTATAACGGGCATTTATGGGCGTAACTGTACCTACGTTTCATATAAAAAAATTCCCCGAGCGCAAATCGGCAACTTCCGGCAGCTGAATTTTTTATATGTTTTGCAAAAGTTGGTTATTCATGATTTAGATAAAGAAATAATAGGGCCCGATCTATCAAGACTTTTTTGTAAACTCTGTTTTTATAAGCGTGAGCTTATCAACATTTAAAAACTGCAGTCAATTGTTTAAACATATTTCATATTTATCTTTGTCAATCACTTTGATAGTTTGTGTAGCTGAAAATTCTTACAGTCGCGAGAGCAATCCATGTTGTGGCATCCGAATTGGTCTCTCTATTCAAAAACTGTGCACTTTTGAAAAACTGGTTTTTACTTGTCGCGACGTGTTTGACTTGTTCGACGCGTTTGACGTCTATGAAACATAGGCTGAAGTTGGTTCAAGCAACATGCGTTCTTAACTATCAATGTTGAACGACGCTAGGGGTACCGCTACTGATACTGGAATTTTATGAATAGCGAAAAAAAAAAAAAAATTCCATTACGGCCACCTTTTCATGATTTTTGACCACTGTGCGGTCATACAAATTTTGAAATTTACAACTCCAGAATGAAAGAATTCGGATAATGAGGCATTGAGAACTAAATTCGCTCGTGGCGTAGGTACGGAGTTTGTGTGCTAGAGACGGTGAGGTGTAAGGCGGAGAAATTTGCATGTGATCAATGTGTGACTGGAAAAGTGAACGCAAGGAAAAAAGAGATTCTGAGGAAGAAGTTTTGGAACACCGAAAGGTAAGAAGAACGAGAGGAAGGCAAGGGGTAAATACAGGAGAACGATAGAAAAGGAGAAACTGAGAGAAAAGAGTTTAGGATCGTTAGAAGGATTTATTAACAGGAAAAGAGGGGAAAGGAGTAGTGAGGGAACAGACAAAGTAGGGGCAACCCTAAAACCCCCGAAAATGATGAGGACAGCAGAGATGAGGTTGGAGGGGCGTCGAAAGATTAAAATTTAAAATAAATACTTGAAATGATGGTAGAGGTGATGGAAGTGCAGGAAAAGAGACAGGAGGAACGGGGGAAAGAAATAAAATAATAAATGAGACGGAAAATGACGGAACTCAGGTGAGAAATGGAGGAATGGGAGAAAGTGAGGGAAAACTTGGAGAAAAGAAGGCAAAGCCTAGAGCAACAACTAGAGAAGGAGAAGCCAAAGAAAAGAGTGAAGGAGTTAGAAAATAGGATAGAAAAAATACAAAATGCAATCCAGAATGTTGAAGAGGGGGGGAAGGGGAGTGGAGAAGGAGGAGAGAAATAAGGAAAGGTTGAGAAAAATAGAAAGGAGAATGGAAAAGAGTGAGAGAAGGGAAAGAAGGAACAATATAGTGATAAAAGGTATAAGATTGGAGGGAAGAAATTTGAAGGAAGTTGTAAAAGGAGTGCTAGATAGGATAAATGCAAAGGTACTGGTAGAAGAAGTAAAACGTATGGAATTGAAGAATAGGGAAGATAAGAGGGAGGTAATGTTGGAGAAAAGGCGATTATATGGAAGTGAACAGAAGATAGAGGATGATTGGACACGGGAATAAAGGAATGTGTAGTATAAGTTAAAAAAAATAGCGAAAGAGGAGAAGAGGGATGGAAAGGAAACGTGGGTTAAGTATCGCGGTGTCGGGGGACTGGAAGAGAAAGGGAGAAGGGGGGGGGGGATAAGAAATATTAGGAAGCAAAAAGAAACAGGAAAGAGAGAGAGGCGTGAATGGAAAATATGTTACCGGAACGTAGCAGGATTGGAGCGAAAATATAGAGAACTTATGAGAAATTTGGAACAGTGGGAGGTGGTAGTGATGACGGAAACGTGGCTAGATGAAAAAGGATGGAAAAGAGTAAGAAGGTTTCCAAAGGATACAGTTGGCAGATTCAAAATGCAAAGAGGCGGAATAGAAAAGGCAGAGCAATGGAAGGGATGGTGATGGGAATTAGGAAGGAAAATCTAGCACAGAAGGATAGGAGAGTAATGAAGGAAGAAGTTGAAGGATTATTGGTAGAAGAGATAAAGAAGGGAGGATAGTAGTGAGGGAACAGACAAAGTAGGGGCAACCCTAAAACCCCCGAAAATGATGAGGACAGCAGAGATGAGGTTGGAGGGGCGTCGAAAGATTAAAATTTAAAATAAATACTTGAAATGATGGTAGAGGTGATGGAAGTGCAGGAAAAGAGACAGGAGGAACGGGGGAAAGAAATAAAATAATAAATGAGACGGAAAATGACGGAACTCAGGTGAGAAATGGAGGAATGGGAGAAAGTGAGGGAAAACTTGGAGAAAAGAAGGCAAAGCCTAGAGCAACAACTAGAGAAGGAGAAGCCAAAGAAAAGAGTGAAGGAGTTAGAAAATAGGATAGAAAAAATACAAAATGCAATCCAGAATGTTGAAGAGGGGGGGAAGGGGAGTGGAGAAGGAGGAGAGAAATAAGGAAAGGTTGAGAAAAATAGAAAGGAGAATGGAAAAGAGTGAGAGAAGGGAAAGAAGGAACAATATAGTGATAAAAGGTATAAGATTGGAGGGAAGAAATTTGAAGGAAGTTGTAAAAGGAGTGCTAGATAGGATAAATGCAAAGGTACTGGTAGAAGAAGTAAAACGTATGGAATTGAAGAATAGGGAAGATAAGAGGGAGGTAATGTTGGAGAAAAGGCGATTATATGGAAGTGAACAGAAGATAGAGGATGATTGGACACGGGAATAAAGGAATGTGTAGTATAAGTTAAAAAAAATAGCGAAAGAGGAGAAGAGGGATGGAAAGGAAACGTGGGTTAAGTATCGCGGTGTCGGGGGACTGGAAGAGAAAGGGAGAAGGGGGGGGGGGATAAGAAATATTAGGAAGCAAAAAGAAACAGGAAAGAGAGAGAGGCGTGAATGGAAAATATGTTACCGGAACGTAGCAGGATTGGAGCGAAAATATAGAGAACTTATGAGAAATTTGGAACAGTGGGAGGTGGTAGTGATGACGGAAACGTGGCTAGATGAAAAAGGATGGAAAAGAGTAAGAAGGTTTCCAAAGGATACAGTTGGCAGATTCAAAATGCAAAGAGGCGGAATAGAAAAGGCAGAGCAATGGAAGGGATGGTGATGGGAATTAGGAAGGAAAATCTAGCACAGAAGGATAGGAGAGTAATGAAGGAAGAAGTTGAAGGATTATTGGTAGAAGAGATAAAGAAGGGAGGATAGAGATAGAAGATGGTGGGAGTGTATGTGAATGGAGATATGCAGGAGAAGTCTAAGGAAATAAAAGAGCTCATGGAATAAGATGAAGAGGGGATCAAGTTTGTAGTAGAAGATTTTAATGTAAGAACAGGAGATAGAGGAGGGAGGAAATGGGGAGAAGAGCGAAGAAGAGAATTCAAAGACAAGATACTGAATGGGGAAGAGAAGATATTGTTGAAGTGCTTAGAGGAAATGGGATGATTTATCATAAAACAAAAATATAGAGGGGGGTGAGGAAGGTGAGTATACACGTTCGGGCGGCGAAAAGGGAACAGTCATTGACTATGTGAGAGTAGACGACAAGAGAAGCTGAGGGATGTAAAAATGGGAGAAGAAAATGAAAATGAGGAGATGGAAATGAAAATGAGGAGATGGAAATAATTATAGGAGAAATAAAAAAAGTGTTAGAAGGAACAAGCGAGAAAGCATTTAGTGAGGGAGAGATCGGAAATGGATGGGATGAGAAATGTAAACAGAAAAAGAAGGAGGTGAAGAAAGAATTAAGATGGAAAAAGGAAAAAATAGTGGAGATGAATGTAGAAGAAAAAAGAAGAAATATACTGAGATGTGTGATAAGAAAAAAGAGTAGAAGCGTAAGACATTTTAAGAAAAGCTGGAGAAGGCTAGAACGGAAGAAGAGGTATGGAAAGTAGTAAATAAAGAGAGAAAAAAAGACGAAAGTATTAACCTGGATATTGAGATGGTAGAATCGATAAAGCATTTCATGGATCTGCTAGGTGGGGTAAAGAATAGAGTAAGGAAGGGCGGAAGAGAGGGAAGGGAAAGAGACGATGAAGAGGACATAACAAGAGAAAAAATAATAAATGTTTTAGGAATAATGAATGAGGGGAAAGCTCCAGGTCTGGATGAAATTCCAAATGAAATCTAAAAATAGGAGGGGAATGAAGTTAAGGAAGGGGCATGGATAATTAACAATAGGGTATGAAGAGGAGAGAGTTGGCCAGAGATATGGAAAGAAGGGCTAGAGGTACCAATATTGAAAAAAGGCAAAGGAGAGGAGGTTTAGGAGAAGGAAGAAAAAAAGTATGGACTGGAAGATGGAAGGGAGTGAGGATAGAAGAAGTAAAAGAGTCTAAATATTTGGAATACACCTTGCAAGCAAATGGAGATGGAAAGGTTACAGGAAGGATATGTGACATGAACTCTAGGAGTGGGTTGGAGGACACTAGGAGATATGGTGAGAGTGGAATACAGAGGGATAACTTAAGTAACAGAGCAGGGAAGAGGGCATGGGAATTTGAAGAAAAACTGGGGGGGGGGGGGTAGCGAAAGAATGTCTCAAGGAGGTAGAAGAAAGAAGAGGGAGGGGAATTGAGCTAACGAAATGGGAAGAAGAAAGAAGGGAGTTTTCCTTATAGATATACATAAAGGAGATGAAATTGGAGTTAACTTTGGAGAATTAGACTAAAAAGATAAGAAAAGTCAATTAGTAGAAAGACGGAGAAGGATTAAGGAATCAACATACAAGAAATGGTATCAGATAATGAAAAAGGAAGGACTACAAAAGTATTTGGAAAAGGGGTGGGGAGAAAAGAGATGCGGACAAGATTGGGGAAAAAAGGGGGAAAGAAAGTGCAGAATATACGAATGGGAACCAGAAATATAGGAACATGAATGGGAAGGATGTATGAGGAGAATGAAAGATAAAGGAAGCTCGGAAGAGAACGTGGGAAGCATTACGGGAGGAAAAGGACAGGGATAGGACAGACAGGAAAATAAAGGAGATAAAATTGTATAGTAAGAATAAGTAGCTGTAAGAAGTATAAGATGAATAAGAGAAAAAGATGAAAATTGTTGGAAATTTTTGTTTGTGGAAGAACGGTAGTTATTGAAACCATTAGCAATTATTAATAGATATATTTTGGCTAATTTTATGAATCATTGTAAAGATTATCGAATTTTGAGATTTACTGTAGAGACGTAGAATGTATCCTTAAATTTTGTGTCCAGAGATTATTATGGAAAGCCATAGGACGGCTGAAAAAAGCACAAAAAAAATTGGTACAACAAGAGAGAACCCATATTGTCTGATTTTTGTGCAAGCCTCTTAATAATAAATTTTTTCTTTTTGAACTGACAATCAGTGCGAGCACGTAAACAGAGACAAAGGAGTAGGGAGAAAGGGAAAAATATCTTTTTCCTTTTTTTGCGTTTGCAGCTCAAGTCTAAAACTCTAAACCTTATGTTTACTCTGATGCTTTTTCTTTCACCTTTCAAGCGATCATTTCTCCTTTTGCCTCGTACGAGAGCCTATTTTCCTTCTTTCTCTTTGTGTATCGCAAACTCGAGTAATGGGGCTCTTTTCTTCGACCATCATTTCCTGACAATGGAAGTATCTGGGACAGGAATTCCTACTCAAATGGCTCGCTCGGCTTGGGGCTGTTCACCTCCATCAACTCAAGATCTCAAGAGAAAAATGGAGTTGGAATGTTAAAGAGGCCTTCACAGATTTATTATTGACATTTAGAGGCTCAGATTTAGACTTATTGAGATTAGAGCAACCCAGCTATTCATTTCTTTCCATTATTAAAATGATGATTTTTCATGGTACGGGGTGATTTCACAAAACTTGAACGGATGTGAGGGGAAGTTCAGGGTAAGACAAATTTTGAAAGGATGTCGGGGGAAGTGCGGGCTTCCCCCTCTCTAATTCTGTTTCGCTTCTTCCACTTCTCTTCCTATCTCTCTCCCTCTCTCTTGCTCGCTGTTTCGCTCCCTTTCTCAAATTCGCCCCTTAAGGAATACAGCGAAGAAGGCGGAAACAATTGAAATAAGCTCCACCTCCTCTCGCTCCTAATAAATTATATATTTTTATACATATACCCTTAAAAGTCTCCTCCCCTCTCCCCCTCTCCCCTTCTCTTTTTCTGTTTACTCTCTCCTTCTTTTCTTCCCTTGACTCTCCTCTTCTCTTAACTCTTTTCCACTCTTCTTCTTTCTCTGCTCTTTTTCCCTAACTTTCTTCTCTTATCTTCTTCTTTTCTTCCCTTAATTCTCTCCCTCTCTTGACTTCCCTTCTCTTCAACCATTCTACTCATGACTCTCTTCTTTCTTTTCTTATTTGCTTCTCTTCACTCTCTTCTGCTCATAGGTCTCTACTTCTCCTCTTCTTTCGTACTCTTGACTCTTCTCTTCTTCTCTTCCCTACTTCCATTAGCTCTCTGCTTCTCTTGTTCTCTTAGCTCTCTTTTTTTCTCATTCTCTCAACTCTATTCTTCCCATTCCTCTTGTCTTTTCTTCATTTCTTCTCTCTTCACCTCTTTTCCTCTCTTAAATCTCTTCCTCTCCTTTCTTATCTTCTTCTCTTTTTCTCTGAACTCTATTCTTCTCTCCTTCTCTTAACTTACTTCTCTTCTTCGTATCTTCTCTCAACTCTCTTCTTCTCTTATTGACACTTCTCTCTCCTACTCTTCTTCCCTAAATTATCTTCCCCTCTTCTTTTCTTCTCCTTCTTTTGTCTTCTTTTCCTAACTCTCTTCCTCTCTTCTTCTCTCCTACCCTCAACTCTCTTCTTTTTTTCTCTTCTTCTCTTCTTCTTTTCTCTCAACTCTCTTCTTCTCTTAACTATCTTTTTCTCTTTACTTCCTTCTTCTCTTCTTCACGTAAACAACTTCTTCTCTCCATTCCTTGACTCTCTTTTTTTCTTCTACTCTTGAATCTCTTCTTCTATTATTCTCTGCTTCTCTAGTTCTCTTAACTCACTTCTCCTCTTCTTTTCTTAACTCTCTTCTTCAATCCCTTCTTATATGCTTCTCTTTCATTTTCAACTCTGTTTCTATCTTAACTTTTTTATTCTCTTAAATATCTTTTCTTCTCTCTACTTTCTTTTTCTTTTTTTTCCTGAACTCTGTTCTTCGCTTAACTCTTCTTTCCTCAAGAGAAGAAGAAGAGAGTTGGGAAGGAAGAGAAGAAGAGAGTTAAGAAAGGAAGATGAGACAAGAAGAAGAGAGTCGAAAGTTGTAGAGAAGGAGAGAGTTCAGACAGGAAGAGAAGAAGAGGAGAGAAAAAGAAGAGGAGAAGAGAAGACAAGACAAGGAGAGAGTTAAGGAGAAAGAGAGTCAAGTAAAGAAGATGAGGAGAAGAAGAGAATGAGAGAATTGAGAGAAGAAGGGAGTTCAAGGAGGAGCAGTATTAAAGATAAGAAACTCACTCCTATTTATTCTCTTCTCTTCTTCTCTTCTCCCTTCTCTTTTCCCCTTCTTCTCTTGTTCTCCTCTTCTATTGACTCTCTTCTTCTCTTTCTCTCTTCTTCTCTTCCTTACTCTCTACTTCTCTTCTTTTCTTCTACTCCTAATTCTCTTTTCCTTTTTTCACTTTTTCTCTTCTTCTTTTGATGAATGCTTATTGTTTTCGAATTGAAGTAGACCATGATACGCGCGCTTTTCCTCTCACTTGAAGATCTCTTGAGTTGGACCACTGAAAATTTCACTATTTTAATCAGTAGCTCTCGTTTTCACTAAAAAAACCGTGACTTTTTTCATTTTCCTAGGAAATCAGTAAATGGGTATAAAGAACTTTGAAAAAAATTTCACTAAATTGATTCAGTAACATCAAAACCATTGGTTCTTCAGTTGTTTATTCCTATGGGTTGATTCAGGGGACTGAATCAATGAGTAAATTAATGTTTATCCCGTATTCAATAGTTCCTAAATTGTTCCCAGTGTATAGTTTGAACATTTTATTCTCATTGTGTATTATATAACTGCTGGAACATTTCTGGAAATACAGCTTAGAGATTTCGAAGATAAGCGTAAGAATAGTAACATAACCTCAAATTTGAAGAATGGGCATGTTCCATTAGATGAGTTAATGAGATATTTTAATTCTTTAGTAGCACATTCAATTTTTCAAGAAAAAGTAATTTTTTAGTGGATAAGAAACATTCTTCGCGGAAAAACTCAAACTACCTGAAGTTTGCAACCTTTCGTTTTTGAATAGAAATGATTTTTAAACATGCATTTTAATGTATAAATGTCTCTAAACGGCTCTCATACATTATCATCAGAAAATAATTAATAATAATCACGGAAAAAGAATTTAAATAAACTCTCACGATTCTGGTCAATCGGTTCAAAAATTACGTCACACTGTTGGGCGGAACGGAGGGGAGATGTGACGAGTTGTGTCATGGGGGGGGGGGGGGGCGGGTTGGGACGTTGAACTGTTTTCGAAATGGTATCATTTATTTGTTTATTAAAGATTCATTAATTTAGTTGGAACTTCACTTCTTTGTTTGAAAATTGAACTATATTGTTGAAAATTCGTTTTTTTTCTAGTCAAAAAATGTATTTTTCTGATAAAAAAAGGAACAATTCTATTTTTTGTAGAAGCTGATATTCTCAATTTAAAATCAATCTTTTTTATTTAGAAATTCATGTACTTTGTTGATAAATCGTCATTTATGATACAAAATTTCCCGTAGTAAAAAACGCAAGTGTTTGGCTGAAAATTAGTTTTTCTTTGTTTCAGGATTTAACTATTTTGTTAGCACTTCACTCTGTCGATTAAACCAGAGAAATTCCACTAGTTACACTCTCATCAGAGAAGGTATTAGATTTGTGTAAAATTTGACCCCGCCAGTTTTTGTAAAACTTCCACGTTTTGAGACCCCCTGAACCCAGAAAACAGGTTTTTACGAATGTGTCTGTCTGTCTGTATGTCTGTCTGTATGTCTGCCTGTCTGTATGTATGTCTGTCTGTTAGCACGATAACTTTCGAAAAAACTAATCGATTTGATTGGCCTTTGGTACACT
>WSXT02110759.1:0-11203 GCA_011762715.2 Neuroterus valhalla
ATGCGAGATGTAAATATTAGTGTCGAGTATTGTAATGAGAATGTGTTCCTTAAGGCCAGTAGAGCCTTAAGTAAACTGAATATATAAAAAAAAAATTTCAACAAAAATATTAAAAAAACCAATAATCTTCATAGAAGTAGCAACAAAGAAGAATTTCACTTACCACCGTAGCCCGGCATCTTGACGCAACAAGCTTCAGAGGAGTTCATGCTTCTCCGACAACGATTGCGTTACATTTTGATAGTTTTCAGTAACACTTCTGACTCTGTTGGAATACGTGTATATTGTTTTCAAAACGAAAAGTGAAAACCTTTATAATTGGCCCGAACTGCAGTATTAGTTCAGCGTAATGGGTAAAAAAATTGAGCTCAGGTCTGAGTCGGACAGATGGGATACCCCTTTCTCATGCTGGGATGTTCAAGAATAATGGTTTTCAAATACGGAACGTAAGATTGCCTATTTCCCGGGCACATACCAGTTCAACTATTTCTGTGATTTCTATTAGACAAAGCCACACATCATAACCTGTATCGATTTCATAACCCCCAAGAAGAGGGAATAGAAGAAGCTATGTTAAGATTTGCCAAGCACTCCCAACAATTCTCTTCTGTTTTCGAGCTATTGTAACTGGCTTGTCTTTTCGATCAAAGGAGGAAAATCTGTGAAATCGAATTCTATAATTGAGGAACGAGAGAAGAGAAAAACAGTCATGAGACGAAGTCAGAGATTATGAGATACAAATCAGAAGCCACGACTCCCTCAAGTAATTCATGACCAAAACAGGGTGATAGACCAGGCTTGCTGACATGAATCCGCGTAGAAGATTGAATGCTTAGAACAATTTAACTCCTTCACAATGTTTCTCTTTGATTTTCTTCTTCCTCAGGGATTTATTTCACGAATCAACAGTCTTGCATTTTTAGGAAATGAATACGTTATCGCAATGTAAGTTATAAGTACCACTATCATTCTCTGAATTGCTTTTGTCCTCTTCTCCAGAACTGGATTTTGAGGAAATACTCATATTATCTTGGTCTGATTTTGGTTTTTCTTCATTATCCACGGATCCATTTTCGGGAATGGTTTCTTCACAAGAATCTTCGTGATCAATATTTCCGGATCTTAAGACCTTTTCCTTCTCTTTCGTTGCGCTTACCAACACATACATAACACAACGTATGAACTTGGCGTCTTTTGTGGAAAATTTCTGTGAACATTCTGACGAAATCTTGCATCGTGACTTCTAAAAATATGCATCCTCAAAGATGCTTCCGTCTTGCACATCTTTTTGTCACCATTTAAACCGCAGTGCTTGTATTTGTTGACATTCTGATGGAACTTATGATGTTCTAAGTATCCATTAAAAAATATGGTTCTGTGCTCACAAAAAAGGCAGCTAAACTCTATAATGTATGCACAGATTACAACCAAAAACTGTTTCATGATCAAGTAAAGGATGGCACATTAGAACTGAAGTGCCAGAAGAAAAAGTTCAGGTGAGCACAAAAACTTTTTTGAAATTCGAGTTTACTGAAAGAAAAGGAAAACGAATTCTCGAAAGTTTATTGAATTTTCTGGATATATAGAATAATCGAAACAACAGACAGAAATATGTTACGCGACAAATGGAAGTCTCGAAATTCGAACATGTATTTTAGAAAATTATTATAATGAAAAAAGGTTTCGAAAAAGACAATAACACACAAATATTCCTCACACCAATATTATATAGTATTTTGCAGTAGTTATCACTGCATTGTAGAGTGTATAAAGATTTACAGATCTTCTCTTATGGATTTTTTGTTTATACTTCGTCCCTTTTGAAGTTCGAGTGTCTTTACATCACTATTGCAAATTATATACATATCTTTCTTTACCCTTATCCAGAATCCTCATAACTATTTCTTACAACAAATCTTCTTACATACTATACGTAATCCTATACGCTTTCATCTGTGCCCTGGGCTTTAGTTTCCTCTTACCACTATTAATCTACATATTGTAGCTCCATTCCGCAGAACTAATTCAGTTTTTTTTCCGTCTTTAGGAGTTATTTTTTGGCACGTTTCTTTTCAGTTTTATGATTGCGACATTTACCTCTATCCGACTAATCTCAATCCCCCTGTCCTAATTTTTTCTACACTTTCCTTCAGCCTGTCTTTTCTTTCCCTACATTCATCATACCACAATCCTCTCTTTCTCTCACCTCCTACTCTCCTCTTCATCTTGTGTCGGTCTTACCTCCTTCCTCACCTTCTCAATCACCCTTTGGAGTATTTCTAACAGCGTATCTACCCCTTCCTGTTCCATACTCCCTACCTCCCAATTTTCTATTTTTTCCTCTAAATTCTCTCCCCTTTTCCTCCACTTGACTGTCATTGTTTAATCTTCTTGCCTTTCCTTCTTTTTTGTTCCCTCTGCCATGCCTAGGTCCTCTACATCTCAAAGTCGCTATCACCGAGAAGTGCTTTGAAACTGTCTCGTTGCCTACTGCCATTCTAACCATCATATTCCTTATTCTTTCTCTGCCAGTATATAATCTATTAACACCAACCCCTCCTCAGTATGCTCTGTCCATTTCTTTATTACGCTCCATCCTTCCTCTTCACCGCTCCTCCTATTCACGCATACCACTGTCACGCTATTCTTTCTTACTTTAATTCTCCTAACCATTGTTCCGTCATTTTCTTCCGTATTATTATCTTACTTAAACGCCATTTCCTCTTTTATCCCCGACAGAATGACACCCATTCCCCTTCAACGTGATATTTTCTAGCTGACTCCATCTCCCACACATATCCTTTCGGTAATATATTCTGCATTAATTTCCACTCCTTCTCCAGAATCCTATATCCTTGTTTTTCAACCCTGACACATTCCGAATTTCTATTCTTATGTCTTTCTTCTTCCTTTTCTTCCTTGCTTTCAAATCCTCTTGTATTTTATGAACTCCAACTGGGTACCTGTTTTTTCGTCACCCTCCCTTCTTTCCTTTTCATTTTGAAACCTGTTTGCCACCATTTACTAATTCTCCTACGTCTTCGTCCCACAACCAGACATTTCCGTCCACCCACATCATGTCTCTCCTTATTCTTACTTCGCTTCCTCTTTTCCTTTCATCCCACGCCTTCTGTCTGATTGGCCACTTTTTTTCCTCTCCAACTACGTCGAATTTTCTTCAACTCTTCCTTTTTTCCCTCAAACAACTTCTTATTCCTAAAAACCTCATACCTCTCCTCTTCGTTACCTACTTTCACTCAAAACATGCATTCTTTCTCGTCCTCCTTCTTCCAGAGTAACTTTTGCACCAATAACTTTCATTAGGTTATAAATTTCTTTCTCACCATTTCCACTGTCCACTTTCCTACCCTTAATTATCATATTTTTTGTTCTCTTTGTTCTTTCTTCTCCTTCTATCCTCCTTTCCACCGCCTTCAGTCTTACTCGCAACCTTTCATCCACCGCATTCCTACTTGACTCACATTTCTCCGCTTTTCCGCTACCACTGCAGCGGTCTCTTTTCTTTCTATTCTCAATTCCATTTCGTTCATTCTTTCCTCTGATGCATGTATTTCTGTTCTCACTTTTCCTTCACTCTCTTGCTGCCTCTTCTCCGTCTCTTCAAATTTGCTTCAAACCTGATCTTTTTCCACTTTCTACTGTTCTTCTCATTTCCTTCGGACTGCTGTTACCTCCTTTTCAACCTCCTTGCCTTGCCTTTCCACATCATCAAATCTTCCCAAATAAAACCTCTAAATTTCTCAAACCTTACCCATTTTTCTTCCCTGGAACCAATTATAGGCGCTCTTATTGTCGCGAACATGCCTGACTCTCGGCCACTCAGTGTTGCTGCCTCGGAGAGGTCGCCAGCACTGTCACTGAAGTCACTTTCTGACACAAGCTCCTCTCCCTCTTTTGAGCACTCTCTGCCTCTCTGCCTCATCTCTGTTAGAGATGTTCAATTCCAATTCGATTCTTTAAAAAATCTATTCTTTCGGGAAAAAATCGATTTTTTCAACCCGATTCTTTGCTATTTGGTTTTTAGGTGAATCGATTCTTCAGCCTAAGAATTCGAACAGTCGATTTTTTCTTCAAAAATTATAGCTTAGGTATTTTTTTCCTAACAGCTCGCCCTGCCTGCATCTTTGTGATATCTATGTTCTACAGTTGCATTTGTTAGCATTCTGTATAATCTAAAGACGGCTTTACATCTAAAAGATTTTTCACAGCTCCTGAGTCAGCTTGTCGCTTTGGTTGTCGCTTTTCGTTACTTCCGCGCGTATAACGAAAAGTAGAGAACAAACAGCCAATAGAGTATTCTATCATTATGTCACAATCAGCGGATATTGTCAAATACTGCAGTGTGATATAATGTGGTGGAATCTAAAGCATGGCTTATATGGCTTTTTGCGGAATTATCGTTTTTAGTGCATAAACGGTGAAAAAATTGTAATATCTTTTTAATTTTCAATTTTATATGCCATTTTTCAATCTACTGAAAGCATTTTCTTGATTTTTGAGCTTGGCATTTGACCAAAAAAAAATATAATGCCCAAAACTCAAGGTTAGCGTGAAGTTGAATTTTTATTTGTCAGGATTCCTTTCTCCGTAACCCTGGGCACATCAACCTCAAATTTTTTACATTATATTATTTTTTTGAGAGATTTTAAAATCAGAAATGCATTAAAGACTAATTCAAAGATAGAAAAATAATTGTTAAGCTTGAGATGCAGAAAATTAGCACACTTCCCACACCAGTTATGCAGTAAAAATAATATTTCGACGAAATTCTGTATAAACAATGCTTTAGACTCCACCACATGACATTGTTCTACTATATTTGACATGATCGACTGAGCGTGACGTAATGATAGAATCACGGAACACCTATAAGATGAAAGGAAAGCGAAAGGATTTCTGTAATTAGCTGTTCATTTTCTGCTATGAGAAAAAGAAATAAAGCCACAAATAACGAAGAAGGCTAACTACAGAGCACTACAGAGGAATAAATTTTCATGTCTTACGTTGTTGGATGAGCTTTGTATCTAAAATCTAGAAATTACAGTTTACATAGAAAATTTGAACTTTTGAACTCTCTATCGGCTAATGTTTGGCAACTGGCCTGCGCACGACCATTTTGCGTATACTTTTCTCTCCTAACCTCCTTTCGTTCCTCGCCTGTCACTCCTCACTTAACTCGAAAAAACACTCAAATCACACAAAAAACTACCGTTATTGCTCCATCCAAAATCCTTTCATACGTGCATGCACCACTCTCACCGTAACCACTCTTGATCCTGCTGGTCCACCCAGTTTCTCTCCTCCAGCAACATAACCTTCAAACCCATTCTAATCAAAAAATAAAGTTTCATATCCTCCCATACAACTCACATTAGCACTTCAAGACTGCTTTCTTTACTCAACATACACTCGCCGTACTCACTCATTTATCCCCTGTGCAGCAGCCAAAGGAACACGGAACTTCACAAATCGCGTGTAACCTCTACCGGCACTGGAAACGGAAGCTAGGAAGATTTAAAATTATATGTAAATAAACCGCCAGGTATAAAAACGTTTCATGTTTCCTTGTTTGATGAAGGCGAATTTCTTTTTAATATTTTCATAGGTATATAATTCTTCACTCAAAAGATAGTCGTGCGTCGATCGTCACATGCTTCAAATTAAAGAAATGTATGTTCTACAGATAGACTTTTGTCATGCCAAATAAACTATGGTTATTTGATTCGATACCAAAAATCTTCGGAACAAACTTATAATGTGCCGAATCTAACACCCAGCATACTAAATCATTTGAACAAGGGCAGGGAAAGAAGAATAGTTAACCTAATAAAATCAACTCTTCAAACGAAATTTGTTATTCACATTGTTGAAAGAAAATAATTCGAGTTAACTCGTCCGTCAAGGTAAGTGTCCCAATTTAGAAAAATTTCGACTCGCAATTACTTTAACTTTCAAAGTAACAGCCCTTACCGAATTTAACCGTGTTAATGGTTTGGAGATCAATAACCTTATTTTATTCTTCATTAAAATTTGATGGAACAGGAAGATCTACGCGCCTCACTGGCAAGAAAGAGCACTCAGACCCATGAAAATGATAAAAAGAAATTCGGTTCCATGAACTTAAATTTGAAGAATTAAATAGATTTTTATTTGTTTTATAGGAGATAAATCCTAGAAAATATTACCAGAAAATGATTCACATTTGGAAAAGATAGTTTCAAGAAGTTTTGTGACGTGTTAAATTGGTAAGACATGACTACTTTAGGAATAAGCTCATATGAGTCGAATAAAATTCCTATAAACTTTTGAGGTTAAGAAGTTTCAAGAATATGCTCTAATCTCTATAATTACCTTTTTCAACATGTTAAAAATTTTTCAGAATTCCTTAAAATAGAATAGCGCCTTGAATAGGATAGGATCAGTGTCGAAACATGTTCGAGTTTTGAATCAATATCAAAGAACTGAAAAATACCTAGACCTAATGATTACAAAAATATCATGTATCAAACTTTTCCTGCATACGTCTGATAAACTTCATCTCGCTGACACAAGCTTCATCTCATCAATTATGCTCTTGATCTCTAACAGGTATGTACAAATGTCATGTTGCCATATTACATGTGAAGGTTACATAGCTCTAGCTTTATATTTATTACACAAAAGTTACAGACCTAATATTCAATTGAATAACAAGTTCATTACATTTTTGCAGATTTTTTACGGAATAGTTCATGTCAGCGTGTTGGAAAGACTAGTAGATCCGGAAATCCCTCTTCCTTCTGGGGGTAGGTGGTTTGTGCCGCAGGAACAAGAGCGCTGGGTGGTACTTATCAGGAAGAAGGACGGAGTTAAGAAGGAGGATGAAGGTCAGGGAGTAATCAGTCGAGTCTGAACCTCAAACTCGAGGCGAATCGGAAGGTGTTTGCATCTCGGCGAAATATTTCCGCAGGAAAAATTGTTGCCCACGTGGACTACGGATAATAGCTGTGCGACCTTCCAAATTGCCGGAATAAGACAGGCGGCGTGCGCCTTCCTCCGATAAGTAGCGTGGATTACGCCGTACTTTACTGTACTTTGCGTTACAGTGAGAGCAGATTCCCAAGAGGAACTTTGGGTGGTCACTCGATGGTGATGGTGGCGGCATTTGCGGGACGGGGGTGGACGCCTCGCAAACGGAGAAACAGGTAACTCTTCGATGAAGGCTATCGGCGTTGTTGGCGGAGTCGTCTCCTTGGCCGCTACCTCTGATGCTTCTGGTCGAACCTCTCTAGCCACGGGAGCTGTGGAGTATCCCTGTGAGCGAAGGCCCTCGTGCTGGCGCTCGAGAAGGCGGGCAGCTGCGCGGGCTCGGCGTTGTCTCGGGTTGAGGCCAATTCGTGTTTCAGATGTTGGTGATCGGCGGTTGCCTTAAGTCACGAACTAGTCTACTGTGCGGAAGACTTCGAGCCAAGTATTTGAAGACACTTAGCTGTACTGCGTTCAACAATGGTATAAGATCCCAAAGAATCTCTCGTGACAGTAGTTAGTCAGGATGGCGCTCGGAAGGCATCACCCACCAACACTGCGTTCGAGGGACTTCGAGTAGGGTGCCGGGAAGGTACCCAACTGTACTGCGTTCGAAAGAAGCTTCTGCACAAGGTTCTTGTGAGGATGGCGCCCGGAGGGCATTATCCACTAGTAGTTCATGAAGAGATAGCTTTAGACCGAGACCCAGTGGGTATTCGGTCGTACTGCGCTCAACAAAAATAAAATTTCTCCGTCACTAATGTAATTCTTAAAAGAACTGTTTTGCCTTCATTTTACACGTAGCTCTAAGAAGAGCTGGTTTGAGAGGAATTAAGATAAAATCCCCTGCGTTCAATATGTAGCTTCTCTTTATTTCCTTCAGAAAAAATTAAAAGGCGGCGTGTAAAGGCCTCGATGAGAGAAGGGTCCTCTCAAAGTGACGTACGTCACGAGTCGGCCTGATCAAGACAGGTCTACACCACACCAATTGAAGGTCTATAGACAATATTATGAAAAATTAAATTTTGAAATCGAACCGACTTGCGGTATGAACATTGAAGTTGATCCATTTAACTGGCGGCATATACATTTGCGTTCAATTTTTTAAAGAGATACGTATCCTACTTATACTATACAGAAAAGTCAACAAAATTCTTTAAGATGCATTTAAAATATGACTTCGTCTAGCCGCCCTGAAAAATTAGGAATGATGGAAAGTTTTTCATTTGAAAAACATATGAATGTTACGCATCTACAATTTTAGGACAACGAGACACTTCGTAAAAAAATATCAAAACCATTGACTTACCTTATAGTGCTTGTGAAATTTCCAAGTTTATAGACACCGTCACACACAAAAAATCAGAACATATATTTTAAATCTAAAACTCTACACGGGGAACTGTTCTCAAGGAGAGGTCAAAGTCAACTGAACTGTCCTATTGAGTTTTTTACTGGCCATCAGTTGTTCTGGTCATAATCGAAATTTATATTACCTGCACAATGACTTACTTTCAGCCTCAGCTTATACAACCACCGCAGAGTCCGCCTGAGAGCAACCTTCATTTAGGAAAATGGCACAAGCTCGCAGTTGAACCGCGGTATAACACATCTATGGCCACGTCTCACGACTGTGAGATGAGTGACCACAAATTGTTTATAACAAAAATTACGATTTATTAAACAAAGTTATATTTTTCGAAATCAGGCATCTTTTTCTTCAATTTTTCTTCTTTTATAATGTTTTTCAAACATTTCTGCAGATACTCTGGAAATTTCAGTATGGGCAGTTAAGAATTGCGGTTGCAATGAATTTTCAAACTTTTGCAATCGCACTCGGAGGTCGGAGTACGTGTTCGCTCAAGTTCGTGGCTCGCTTGAAGCGTGTTCATTCTTATCACGCAAGACGTTGCTTTTCGCGCTGCTCCTGCTTTTGGAAGCACATTTTATTATACGCCTTTAGCACATACGGTGAGTGATGAATCTGAGTAAGTGGTGAAACCCATGAAAATTGTGAAAAAAAACATGGAAATTGCAGAAATCGAAAAAAATTGGGAATATTTTGTTTAAAAAAATGTTGTACACTCGGATCAAAGGAGATTCTCATGTAATTTAATCTGTTTGATCCAAATCTGCAATGTATTTGGCCCGTTTTCTCTCAAACACTCGAAAAAATGGCATAAAACCGATAAAATAGCAAAAAATTGCAGTCGAAAAAATTAGAAACAATCCATTAAACAGGATTGAATAAACTAAGAAAATACGATGAATAACAAGATAAAAAATAAAGGAAACGTATTTAATCGTGTTTAATAGATTTTTTTAAAAATTTTTTCGACTGCAATTTTTTGCTATTTTATCGGTTTTATGCCATTTTTTTAGATACGACATTTCAGGTTACCTATAACTTACCGTATTCGTTAAAGGCGTATAACAAACTGTGCCTTCAAAAGCAGGAGCTGCGCGAAAAGCAACGTCGTGCGCGACAAGGATGAACACGCTTCAAGCGAGCCACGAACTTGAGCGAACGCGTACTCCGAGTGCGAACGCAAATGTTTGAAAATGCATTGCAACCGCAGTTCTCAACTGCCCATTCTGAAATTTTCAGAGTATCTGCAGACATGTTTGAAAAACATGATAAAAGAAGCAAAATTGAAAAAAAGATGCCTTAATTTGAAAAATATTACTTTGTTGATTAAATCGTAATTTTTGTTATAAACAGTTGGTTGGATCGATTTATCGATGTCTCCATTTGAAAGGTAAGGAAAACGATACATTTCATGATGGTTAGATATTCTGCAAATAAAATAATTTTTTCAATATCATCAACTATTAAGATGAACTTTCTTAAATCGTCAAAAGTTTGAAAATTCATAAAGTCATTTGCATATCATGATGAAATGAAAAAAATTCGTGTCTTTTATTTTTCATCAAAGAATATGAAAAAAAAAAAATAATTCGCACCGAACAAAATTTCAAATGGCGTTCTAGAACAGGTCTCTCCGAAAAAAAGAGACTGCTTTCCCAAAACAGGTGTTTTGCCATCCCGGTTTCTTTTAACTAAGGTTACTGAAGGAACAGTGCGGAGTAGCGCTTTTTGAGGAAGGCGCTCCCCTACTTGAGGGGCGCGCGCTCGTTCTCTACCTCCTACAGTTTAGAAAGTAGTAAATGAGTACGCCAGCTGTTTGGTCGATGACACCCCCTATGGAGATTCGTTCGAGGATCTGACACTTCTTCAAGCATGCCTTGGTTTTTACATTTATGGCCCTAAAGTAAAACTTAATCATGGTTACAAATGCCGCAATTTGGGGACCTCCTGGCCTCAAATTTGTGATAATGTTAGGCAAAGACTTGTAGCTCGTGGTCCTGATCAAGATAATGATGTAGATTTTAAGACGTTGCCGATAAATGAAGCGGGACGTAGGTTTAGTATAGACTGGTTCTTCGGCACACGAAAAATGGAGAGAAAATAAAAATAAAGTGACTTATCTATTGTAGAAATGAAAACGCGGTTTATTGTTTTCCTTGTTTATTGTTTGATCATTTTGTTCGATCAAAGCTTCTAACGAAATTGACATAAGGTTTGAATGACTGAAAACACTTGAGTCCTACGTTGCCAGATCATGAGAATTCTATTACTCATCTTAATAACTATGTTGAATGGGAGCTTCTTGAAAGAAATATTAAGGATAAAACGTTAATTGATGATTATTTTACAAGTCAATTCGAAGCAGAAAGTAAGAACTAGCGTGAAGTTGTAAAAATCATTGTTGACAAGCAGGTATTGTCCTCAAGCAGGTACTTTATTGAATTTTATTGAATCTGCTAGTCATTGCGATGCAATTTTAAAAACTTGTATTGATAGTCACATCAAAGGCTTCATATGCTATTTTTCGCCGAAAATTCAAAATGAAATTATTGAATTACTGGGGAATAAGGTTTCAAAAGTGATAATTGATCAAATAAAACGTGCTAAATATTTTTCAATTCTATTTGACTGCACGCCAGACGTCTTGCGAAAAGAAAAAATGTCTGAAATTATTCGTTATGTTCATATATTTATAAACCAAAAAGTAACTGTAGAGGAGAGTTTCACTGCTTTTATAGGATATAACGAAAAAACCGGATCAGGTCTAGCAACAGGAATTTTGCAAAAACTCTAGTTTTTGCAAAATCC
>WSXT02110770.1:0-11203 GCA_011762715.2 Neuroterus valhalla
CGACTGCGCTCAGGAGTTTTGGGTTTCTGCAGTTTTCCTCTCCTCTGACAAAATGTTCAGGCGAATGCGAGCGTTTTGAATAAAAAATCCGTCTGCAGAAGGTAGGGGTTTCAGAGATTAAAAATCCCACAGGAATAAGTGAGGATTTCGAGAAGGGATTTGAGTTGAAGGGTTCAATGTCTGACGATCTCCTGTGGGAGGTTGGAATATAGATATGTAAAAACTCGAAAAGGGTATACATGGAGTGATAAATCTAATCTAATCTACTAGAGACATAAGTGATTTATAAGTTTACCATTCACTGAGTGAAATTTTTGAGATGACTTAATAATTAGTGAATTTATTACTAATATGATCAGTGAAATTTTCTCAAACCGCATTAGTAGTTTAAAAGTCTAATCTTCAATTTTTAGAATTTTCTAAGTAACTGAAGAATTCTTACCATTTCAAAAAGTAATTTGATGGTGGACGATCGAATAAGTAAAATTCAATATAGTGACTGAACATTTACTGAATATTTTATGAAATCAAGGAATTTATTCTTTCACTTTTTAAACAAGTTAAAATTATATACAAATAAACATTCCATTAAGTAAACACTGTAACATGTCTTTTTTTTAGAATGGTAATATATGGTCCTTCAAACCATGCACAAGTTGCTCCAACCAAAATAAGACTTAATTCTCTCTTACGAATCTCTAAAACTAATAAGTGATGGGTGCTATTCCTTTCTTGGGACAATCTCAGAACTCAAAACTCAAAAATAGCAAAAAAAGGTACGAACAGTCACTCAAAAGCAAAAGAAGAGAAGCCATAGCAAAATGCAGGGGAGTTAATCATAGGCGCAAAGAGCAAGGCAACATACGAAAGTCAAATAAAGGTATCAGGGCAATCATTCAAACTCATTAAATAGTTAGCTCAGCCTCTAAATAAGTTAAGATATGGGTAGGGGGTTGGGTTCAAACTGAATGGACGAAATCTGGTTATAAAAAATAATAATACTAGTTTATTAACAAAGGAAATAGAGAAAATAATGACAACAATTTCAAAATATAGTCTTTACAATTTTCCAAAAATATTCTGGGGCATAACATGACCTTCACTAATGCTTTACCTGGTAACTACACTAAATAAAGGGGTGAAGGAAGAACAATAAACTCCTGCAGTTATTTCTCGATAGCCTATACTAAGACACAATAAAATCTATGACAGGAGTATTCTAGGTAAATGTACACGTTACAGATTCGACTACAAACAGAGACAATATGTGGGGTCTACTCCAATAGATATCTACAAATTCAACTGCCCTAACTCTAAATGAACAGCTTAAGCAGGCCCGACGGGAGGGGGGGGGGGGCTTTATTCCCCGAGCCCGGAGTTCTCAGAGGTGCCCGGCTTCGTAATCAAACATATTTTCATGAATTTATAAAAAAAGATTGAAAGAGGCCCGCATTGAAGATTTTCCCCAGGGCCCGAACATTCTCCCCACGGCCCTGAGCTTAAGGATCAAATGTCCTAAGAAGCGTACATGGGAACAATTCAAGTAAATCGGTGCAAAGTCGTATTGTGAGGGGAATAATATAGAGGAAACACAAATAAATCATTTTTAGGGGAATAACGTAGAGAGACCACGAATAAACCTTTTTGAAGGGAATACCATAAGGAAATCACAATTATACCACATCAAGGGAAATAACGTGAGGGTGACGCAAATAAACATTTATTAGGAGAATAACACCAGAAAAAAGCATTATGAAGGGAATAACACAAGAAAATTACAATTAATCTATTTTGTTCGGAATAAGATAAAGAAGACTCAAATAAATCATTATTAGGGGAATAACACCAGAAAAAGAATTCTAAGGGGAATAACACAAGAGAATCACAATTGAACTATGATTGGAATAACCTAAGGAGGACGCAAATAAATCATTTATTATAGCATTATCACTAGAAAAAGCTTTTTGGGGAGCATAAAACAGGAAAATCACAAGTAAACTATTTTGATTGGAATAACGTAAAGGGAACGCAAGTAAATCTTTCTAAGGGGACTAGTACCGAGAAACGCGAATAATTCATTATGAGGGACTTGACACGGAGAGACGCATATAAATCATCACGAGGGAATCAAAGCAAGGAGAACACAAATAAATTAAATTAGGTACGGGAGTCATGAGAACGATAAATTGTGGGGAGTGAGGCGAATTATTGAAAGATTTGAGGTACACAATAAGGTGATAACAAGAAATACGGACGAAATAAATAACTTAATATGTGGCACATTGTTCACGACTTCGGCACTCCGCGACAGAATAAATCACCAATTCATGAACAATTTAACACAGAAAATATAAATCATAGAATGATCTAGCCAAGGAGCCGAGTTACTTAAATCTTATCGCACAAAATCAAGGCAAAGGCTTGGCCAGATCATGAAAAAGGAATCAAGTTCCTACTTTTTATGTGACTCGAGGGACGCAGCATTCGCACGTGGTTGCCGGTATAAGCTTACAAAGTATAGTGATTCTCGTCTTCCGGAATGGCTTCGGAACGTCTTCTAATTAAAGGGAAGGATGACAAGTGTCCTGCGCAAAGGGACAAATTAGCGCAGCGTACGGTCAGGAGATAGATCCTCGAGTAGGCTCGCTTTCCATAGGTCTGCTCTGTTGCCTTTCCTTCTCTCCGTTGCGTCCTTTTCTCCCTCGTTGAGTCGGATCATCTGCCAGGAGTCTTCTCTTGTTGGTGGGAGATCGAAACAAGCGCGGTCGATTCAAATAAGTTCAGGGTCGTAATGTGAGAATCCGGAGACCAGGCTTCAAACAGCAGATGTAGTTGTAGGGCTCTGTAACTGCTCAGAAAATACAAAAACGAAAAGGCATCAATAGCCAGAAATCCCATATGCATTCTCAGGAAACAAGAGATAAAACGTAATAAACATCAATGGCGAAATTACCCGGTTCATAGAGATTGCCGCCGGTAATCCCCTTGGTCAGTCCTCACCAGAGACTCGTCGTGGATCTCAAATGAACAAAAGAGACAAATACTCAAAACTCCAGAACTTGGCCCTGAAAAAAAGGTACGTCGAAGAACACCAGACAGAAGAAGCCTCGCCAAAATGGAGGTCACGACAGACCCTAATCCATGTCCAATATACGAAGTGTCAGGAACCTGTCCGATTCACAACTCCGGACCGCAAAACGCATAAGCTCCCATTAAACATTGGATATAAACAAAGAGACAAAGAAAAATAAACCTTACCAAACAATAAAAACAATAATTCATATACGCAGTAAAGAGTACCGAGACTACTCATACGGTAAACCAGCTGTTATAAGTTTTGATTTTACTATTATTCTGGGATTTGTGATGCTTGTGAAATCTACAGCATCACAAATCATACCGACTTAATTCTATTTGGATTATATTCCATTTCCCGTGTTTGTGTAACATGTCTTCATAAATTCAGATTTTTTAATTACACGCGCTTCCATTCTTGTGGAAGCAGGCTAGCATAAATGTTACTAATCTCGTTTCCGCCTTTTTCTCGCGTTTGGCGTCTTGTGACTTGTCCCATGCATGCATGCATGAACGGTTATCGATGTGCCTGCCGTTTTTGGGATATGCTTAGGTCGTTTTGTAACGTATGTATTTTCCTGCACAGCACGAATTTCGCCATAACTCCGACGTAGCTCCACGAAAAAATTGTGCTGTGAGGGTAATGTGTTTGCAATCAAGAGAAATTCCGATCATTTTCGAAGTTTTGTGAACTAGAAGAATATCAAAATTTTAGACGCTTTCAACTTTTTATTTGTAATTTTACGAATTTCAGGTTATTTGTTATTGTAAGATTGTTAATTAGGCAGCACTTATTTGCCGATCGTGTAAAATAGTGTTGCACGAAACGTCAGACTTCCAGTATCTTTTTTTTCTTGTAACGTCAGCTGGCGTTCTTTTCCGTGTGTTTTGATCTGTGAAAAAATTCATAAAAAATCTGTTTTGCTCCTCTTTAAAGACAACCTGATCTTGGTAACCTCGCTCTTCTCGAAAACTTCGTTTTGCGTGTTCTGAAAAACACACGAAAAATAACGCCAGCTGACATTACACAAAGTGTTACAAAGTACACATTGTTACTCAAATGTTTTTCTTTAAAAAATATATTTTTGATGAATTATAAAATTATGATTATTATTACGATCATATTGATTATTCCAGCATAAACTATATTTTATCATTTAAATTTAATGATTCCTTTTATATATATTAATTCTACTTTATTAAATTAAAAATTTATTAGGATTAATGAAATTTTATTATTCAGGAAGTATTATGAATTATCCAAATTTTTGAGATTCTGAAAGTAGAAAGAATTTTATAGCTCATAAATATCGGGTACTGTATAAATTTCAAGAATTGGCGAAATATCGACCATCCAAGTAGTTTTTATGATTATTCAGAAAATTAGGGACATTTTTAGGGTTTTAAAAAGTTAGAAAATTTAGCATTTCGGCTGAAAGAACTACTTAGTCGCAGCCACAAATATAGGCCCAACCAATTTTGTTGTGTTCCCAAAACTAAAATAATAATGGCACAAACCAAAGTTTTATTTGTTGTAACCGGAATAAGGTGACGGAGCTTAGAAATTTTTTTTTGAAAATTTGAATTTGTTTGTTTTGACAGTGGATCGGAAACTGAGGAATTTGCCGATCTTTTAAAAAATATGATCATGTCGAATTAGACAATATTTATGCTAAAATTTTGGGTGGTAAAAAATTTTCAATACAAGTCAAAAAATTTCATACTCTCAAAATACAGCGCTTGGGTTTTTTTACTCTTGGAGAGCATTTACAATGTTGAGATTGGATGTTTTTTTGTAGAATCATATTTTTTATCGACTTCATATTCTATGATTTTATCAAATTCTGAAACTTTTTGTCAATCATACAAACAAGAATTTCTCGGTAACATAAATAATAAGCAGATCATACTTTTTACGATCATCGTTCTAGAAATAGAGAAAACAGTAAAAGAAATATTGTAGCAGGAAGTATAAAGTTGATCGAAATTGGAGATTCAAATTTCAAAGAAGTTAAATTATTGAAGTTCATCAGTTTCAAGTGTTATATAGAGACATAAACTTGAATACAAATCACTGTCAGAACTATTCATTATGAATGCCCTCACTCGCGCGAAACGTATAAGTCCGTGTTCGATACACACGCGCGGCGCGTCGAGTGCGCGCCGCACCGTCCCGAGCAAGAGTGTGCGAAAGGGAGACATGTGAGAACGGGAAGCGCAGAGTGTTCTGCGTATATACTGCATCGGCCTCAAGAACGGCAGGGAGGGAGAAAGAGAGAGGGAGGGAGAGATAGTTGCGTGTGTCGAAAAATCTGTCTATTTTCTCGTAACGACAAATATTTTAGTAAATATTTCAGGGCTTTCTCCTTTTCATACGTTATTCCTCGGGAAGTAACTTTTCGTTCAAAATGGGAATTTTGAACTTCCCCCGAGCTTTATCCAAAATGCACTTGGATATTTCCGTCGATGGAATCTTTCATTTTTAACTCGGAATCCAAAACTTTATCATATTTTTCTTCAACAATGATGAAGGGTCAGATCGGACAGATCTGATGATGTCCAAATATTCTTCTACACTTTCTATCAGTTCTTCTTCGATCGCACTGACAGTACGAATGACCGCGTACAGGAAATAAGTGCACGATTCCGACTTGAAAATGAATTGACAATATTGACAAAAAAGATACCATGGCAAAATTTTTGTTTTGCCCTCCACAAACATCGGAGAAAAAGATCAATTTCGTTGCAACAATCAAGCTTTGTTTTTTCTTTCACAACACAGAGTGATAAGTTGCAAACAGTATTCGCGCCTTTTTCGAAGTGACCTTCAATAAATGAAAGCATTTACCTGCGATCAGCATTTTTGACAGAAATTGAGATTTTCCTGGAAATATTCATAATATGTTTTGAAAGCAATAATAATTGGTGAGTCGGTGACTCCGGTTATTCAAGAATAGTAATCCAATAATTCAGAATACAATCGTGTTATTGTGAGTTCCGGATTTTCGAAATATTCTACCTTTGTTTTTTCCAGAGGGTAATGAGACTCAGTGTGTGTTCAGATTCACAATGTTCGAAAATTAACGATTTTACATCTTCGGTTAACTTGAACTCATTCTGAATAGCAAAAAGAGGAAACAAAATGCCATCTTCATAATGAAATTTGAATTTGTAGTTATTTTATACCTTTTACTTATACTTTTAGTATGGGGTTGGATTTCGAATCGAGAAACGAAAGCAAAACATAAAAAATGATCAAGAAAATTTCAAACTTGAAGTTATTGGCTAATATTGAACGGAAGCTTGTAGCTTTTTGATTGCGTATACTTCATATTTAGGTTAACCAGATAAGTTATCAATACAGCATTCAATTAAGTAAATGATAAATGATGTCCTATTAACCGTAAATTTTAATCAGTTTTTTCGGAATCTCAGATGTTTCAGAATATTAAAAACAAAATTTTGAGCGCTTCCTGAGTACTTAATATACAGCCCCTCATGGTAAATATTAGGGTCTCAAAGTTCTATTATTGTAAGCGAAAAGAGAATTATATCCTTCGTTTGAAATGTATTATTATTCGATATTATTATAAATGCACATATATTTGTGGATTGAGATTCTCCACTGTAGTTGGCGTTCCTTCACTAATTTTTTTGTTACTTTGCAAAAAAATCAGCTAAAAATCTTCAAGTGGAGATAAAAATCTTCGTCTGTAACTACCAATGTTATCACATACAACATAATAACCAGCAAAACTTGAAGGAAATATTACTTTCACAATTATATGCACTAAAAGTCATATAAATATACCCGGTGAATGATAATTGCAGCCTGCAAAAAGATATATTTTGAACTTGGTGCGTTCATGTCATCGGCGCGTGTTGAAGTGCGCGCGGGACAGGAATAGCTGCAGGCCAGGCAGTGTTGAGAACTCTCCGTTTCATCAATGTCCCAAACATAGTTGAGTGCGTTCTGGACATGAATGGTCCATCAAGCACTGAGTTACGTCCGATTGAAACTTTTACCCTTGGACAGTAACCAGTGCATTCTAGGGTTGGGAATCGACTGGTGAGAATCGATTCTTCGATTCCGGTGAAATCGTCGATTTCCAGGAATCGAATAATCGACGCAGGGAATCGAAGAATCGATTCCTAGCGTTGACCCCCCTCCCGCAACTAAGAACCCGCGCAAATTTAAGGTTAATTTCGCTTTTTTTATCAAATATCGATTATAATTATAATTCATACATAGTTCAGGAAAGATCATTTCAATACTTATACCGAAGTTAGTTTTTAAGTGAAAATTCAAAGAAAGATCAAATATCACAAATTCGCAAGCTGATCTAAAATCCAACTCCATATCAACATGGACGCGTAAACCAATCAGCGCGGGGCAAGTTCGCAACTCTCTACCTTGAGGCTCTCTAACTAATACTAGAGAGCCCCATTTGCCTCAAGCAGAAAAGTGGGAGAACCAGCTCAGCGCTGATTGGTCGAGGGGAATCGCTGACAAAGTTCGCAACTCTCTACCTTGAGGCTTTCTACTAAAAACGCGTCCCTGAGAAGCCAATCATGGGACACTTTTAGATTTTGGTCTCCTTGAACGCGTTTTGTAATTGGCTGTTTGTTTTTCGTCCTGCTCTGCACCCACAAGAAAGATACTCTATGATTTGCTAGAATCGGAATCGATTCCGGCAGAGAATCGATTCGTAGAATCGATGCTCTGAAGTTGAGAATCGATTCCAAAGGATCGATGCTCTGAAGTTGAGAATCGATTCCAAAGAATCGATTCTGGGGCGTCGAGAATCGATTCTTCGAAGGAATCGGAATCGAACCGGGTATCCCTAGTGCATTCCAGACGCTGCTAGACTGCGTTTTGTTTCTCAGTGTAGCTTCGATAGAACTCATGATAAGAAAGACTGATACGCAATTTTACATATAAAAATCTCTATAGGAACGTTGATACTCTGAGAGTGTGCGAATAATGGACCTTCGTGTAGAAGAAAGGCCAAAAATAGAACAAAAACAAACGAGAAACGTTCAGGATTTTTCTATGAAAATTGAACATCATCCTTGTCCAAACTTTGCTTTGTCCTTCGCTCGTACTCGTCAGCGCTCGGGCATCCCCTGAAAATCCTATCGTGACGCGTCGCAAGCGTACGATCAATCCACGCATGGAAATTTCGTTACATAATACTAAAAATTATTCGTCATTCTAAAAGAATGGGACGGACGAATATACGAAAAAGACTTCAAAAGTTTGTATCCTGTGGCAAAATTACGTCAACTCACACTGCACTCTTATAGTATATAAATATGCTCATTAGTATCATTCAATTATTCAAGAACACATATTTCGCTGTGGCGAAACTTAACACAAACTTTATTTATTATACATCGTACGCAAACATATTTATCGCACGCAACCACACTGAGAAAGGGGGTTTGAAGATTCCTCATATACTGAGTGGGAAAATATTCTGTTTTAATAAGGTTAAGACTGGGAATAAATGAAATTCAGAAATATCTGTAGGTTTTTCTTTTTATTCCAATCATCAATTCCATCATCAATTACAACTCAAAGGCGTGGATTTATTTCGGATAGAACCGTACTATTTTCGGAGTCGATGTTTTTGAACGTACCGATTTCGGATTTATTCGGACCATTTCCCGTTTTCACTTTAACAAAAATAATCACAGGTTCTGAATTACGGACTGATTTCCGATGGAACCGGACAAATTTTGGATTCTGTGTTTTCGAACGGACAGATTTCTGATTCAATAGGACCACTTTTCGTTTTTACTATGACGAAAAAAATTTCAGGTTATGGATTCCGGACCGATTTCTGATGGAGCCGGACTAATTTAGGAGTCTATGTTCTCGAACGGACAGATTTCAGATTTAATCGGACCACTTTTCGTTTCCATATTGTCGAAAAGAATTCCAGGTCCTGGATTCTGAACTGATTTCGGATGGAGCCGGACTAAGTTCAGAGTCTATGTTTTTGTACGGACAGATTTCGGATTTAATCGGACCACTTTCCGTTTCCACTTCGACGAAAAGAATTCCAGGTTTTGATTTCCGGACTGATTTCGGATGGAACTGAACTAATTTCAGAGTTTGTCTTTCGAACCGGATATACTCGGACTACTTTCTGTTTCCCCTTTGACGAGAAGAATTTTAGGTTCTGAATTCCGGATCGATTTCGGATGGGGCCGGAATAATTTCAGAGTCTATGTTTTCGAACGGACGGATTTCGGATTTAATCGGACCACTTCTCGTTTTAACTTCAACAAAAACAATCTCAGGTTCTGAATACTGGACCGATTTCGAATGGAGCCAGACTTATTTCGGAGTCTATTTTTTCGAACGGACAGCTTTCGGATTTAATCAGACCACTTTCCGTTCTCACTTTGACGAAAAGAATTTCAGGTTCTGAATTCCGGACCGATTTAGGATAGAACCGGACTATTTCCGGAGCCTATGTTTTCGAACGGTGAGATTGCGGATTTAATCAGACCACTTCCCGTTTTCACGTTAACAAAAATAATTCCAGTTTCTAAACTTCGGACTCGTTTTGGATATATGCGGACTCTTTCTGGAGTTGAACTTCATTGTCCGGAGTTCGGATCAATTCCGGAATCCGAAATTTTTAGCAGAGAGACCACCGCGAAACCGCAGCTGCAAATCGAATCCAAACTTGACTCCGACGGAAGCCAGCAGCAGCAGATAAATTATAAACAAATTAGATTATCACCAGATTCTGATTCCGTTTTCCGAGTTTCATAGATCGCTTCTCCAAAATCAATAATACTCTCACTCCTGGATCTGCATAACACTAAGCACTTCCTGAAGAATTAGGATATTTATTGGAATATATATTAATAAAAAATTGGTCGGAGTCAGTCACCAAAAAATCTACCTGAAGGTGACTGCCATTTAGAAAAATGACATTCGCACCTAATATAACCTCGTTGTAATACACCCATGTCCACGGCTTACGACCCTGAGATGAGTCACCACAAGCACGAAATAATCACAGTAAAGGATCGGGGAAACTCTTGTGTGTCCCCAAGACACGGAGCGACTCAGGAACAAGCGCTTGCTGCATCCATCCAGCAAGTTAACATCTTATTTCTAGAACTAGTGGTGGGACTACAGGGTCACAAACGAGTGGAGGCGTCGCACATCCAAGACACAGATGATGAGAACAATAATTTTAACCTCTAATTACTTTCAATTTTTTCGACTCTCATAGTGTAGTAGATCAGGGCCGAGAATTCAATCACGAACACAATTCGTTTCTGTTTGTCTAGGAGCGCAATGCCAGGTCTCATGTGTTAAATTCGGAGAATTTCAAATTGTTGAATTTGAACACGTCGGAAATATGTAGTTCCAATGTGTGTATATGTGTGTGTGTGCTATCTGATTCTGAATCCAAAAAATTTCGTCAAAATGATTTTCTTTGGGATTATCTGGAATATTCGCTTGAATCACTTAGTCGATTCAAAAATTCTGGAATATTTACTTCTCTCATTTTTTATTGCCCAAAAACTAACATCCTCCAAAGACGCGCAGCTTTGACCTATAAAAATACTGAATTCAGTGTTGCCATCAAAAATACAAATAAAATATCATAGGTCTCATGAAGAGTCTAAAAAAACGACATTAGGCAAAGTAAAACAAATTCCTGGGAACCGACACAAGATGGCACTACTTGTGTTGACAGAAATAAAAAACAGCATCGTTTTACAAGAAAAAAAAGGCAAAAATGATCAACTAGAATCTTTTACTTAGACATACAACCAGAATTTTTGGTTTAATCAACACGAAATCAAGCTTTTATTGATACTCAGTTTGGGCGATATTATTATTTTTGATATTTTAACGAAATGACCCTTGTACAAGTTTTCATCCTAACTCACAGGTTTCCCGAATTAACAACATTGATATGATACGATAGAACACAAGGTTCTTCTTGAAAATTGAGCAAATCGTGTCCTCTAAATATTGTAATATCTCCAAATGATATTTATACATTTCTTATCTTGTAGCTTCATCCATGAATTACGTCACGCTCTTTCACGGGGCAGGGGGAGGGGGTGGGGGTGGGAAGGCGAATGCTCT
>WSXT02110781.1:0-11203 GCA_011762715.2 Neuroterus valhalla
ACAAACGTATTAGAAATTGCTCTACAAATATTGAACGATAAGCATTGGAGGTTCGGTCTTTCCGAAAAATCGGTAGAAAATGAAATAATTTTGTACTAGAAACGTTCAAGATTGATTGTATTAATTAATTCGGCGGCAGCATCAAATTAAGTAGGTCAATTCTAAATAATTAAGAAATGGGAAACAGCTGCGTGCCCTTAAAATGCATGTAGGCGTCTCAACTAAGCGATCTCAAATTCGGAGGATATTCAGTTGAGAACATTGATACTTGAATAATTTCAAATTTCTTTTCCATAAAAAAAGGTTGGAAATTTGTTTATTGAAAATTTAAAGACTATCTCATTTTAAAATGTTTAATTTCATGTTTGAACCGCTTGATTGTTTTCTTTTTAGAACTTTCAAGAGAGAATGATTTTAAATAAGAGACATTATTAATAAAAAATTTTTGTACTGCAATTTTTGAAATGCAATGCTCGGAGTGTTTCAAATTTTGGAAAAAAACACAAGATATAACAGAAATGTCCAAAAACATCCATTCGAAAAATCTCTATCATTCTCTAGAAAGACGCGTGGTTTTCGTTTAAAATGGTGTGAAATAATATCAAATGTGACAGGTTTCAACTAATATTAAGTAAAATTCCTTCCAATGATACTCATGAAATTGCATTTTCGTGGGAGTAATGGGAACTTAGTCATAACTTAGTCACAAAAGTATTATGAACAAGATTTTCTATATCATTATCCAAACACAGTGAATTTTTTCATTTGAAATAGTTGAAGGAATACTGTTCGCTGATGCAGTTTTACGTATAAACAGTTTCTATCAATTCTAACCTCTTTAGCCTCAGATACATGTTATTTTAGTCAAATATTCTTTTTGTAGAAAGTGCTCACGTTTTATTTCTTATACAAGGTTTCAATTTGCACATGCATAATATCCTAAGTTTTCACGTCAATAAATTTGGTTAGAAATAAATAATCATACATACACACTTTATTTATCAATTCAAGCTGAATTTCCCTCATACCAAATACCCTATTAATCCTTTTTACTTTTTTATATTTTATTTCTCTTCTGTAAACACTTTGAACTTCCGAGAAACTTATTTTGCAGTCAAAAACATCTTAATACAATTAAAACATACGCATGGAATAAAAAAACCTAACAAGTGGGGTGTCCAATTTCATTAAAAAAACATTTTTAATTAATTGTTGTTGCTTTTGGTATTTTCAAATGATGTATTAACAGCTGCATTATTTTTAAATAAAATATTTCACATTTTGAAAATTCTGTCCGACTGTAAGATACATGCTGTTCGGCCCCTGAAAATCTTGTCTAACCACTACTGGTGCTTTCTCATGTTTTTTTTTGCTCGCAAGCTTGAACCCGCCTAGGGCGCGCGTCTTTCGGATCTCACGCTTCCCGCTTGATTTGATGACTGTATTCGATGATTGTGAATTCTCTTTTGTTAAAGCTTCTCCGGCTTTAATGAATACATTCTCATCGTGTGTCTTGTGCTGCGCACTCGATCAAAATCTGTTCGGAACGCGAACTATATTACCTTTAACTCAAATTCATCAAATGTATATAATATTATATTATATACCTCTTACCTTGTTTCGTTTAAAAAAATTTAGTTAGTCTATTCCTCATAATAAAATAATTACAATGAAAACAAAAACAAACCCTGCATCCCTTAAAAAAAAACAGTTTTCCTTTTCAAACTTTTCTTTGTATCTCGTTAAGTTTTGCTAGAAACTATGAAATGTGTTTGAAATGTTGCTTTTTTGAATTAATACCAAAACTATGCATCATATGAAAAAAAAAAAATTAAGCGAAATTTGTAGATGTTCTTTTAAAGAACAATTTTGTTCCTAAACTTTTAGACTATTCTTGCAGAAAAAAAAACAAAAGATACATTCCCTATGAAAAAATGATTGAGAACAAACTTGTTTTTCATCATTTTTTGTGCTATCAAAATTGAAATTTTCGATTTTTTGAGAAAAGTCAAAAAGTTGTATTAACAATCTTGTACGGCAATCAAGAAGACACCCTTTCTTTCTCCTGTTTTCCAACCTTGCGTTATTTGGATGAAAATTCTCCCTTTCGTTCATATGTTTGAATTTTGGAAATGCCACAACTCTGAAAATTTTGTTTTTATCAAGAAAAACCATGAGGATAAATTGTTTCACTTTTTATCTGCTACAAGAAACTGTACTTATAATTTTTGAGTCTTTGAAAAAAAAGACGAAAAAAATTTCCAAAATGCTCCCCCTCTTTTATTTTTAATCCCAAATAGCTGGATAACGAACCCGACTTGTCTTTTTGGTCCCTCAAAATGGGTGCCAAAGCACGATCAAATATGATCATTCATTCGAAAATTATCGAGTTCATAGATTATTTTTCATTATTTTTTGTGCGATCAAAATATGAATTTTCGATTTTTTGAGAAAATTCAAAAAGTTGTATTCACGATCTTGTAGGGCTCCCAAAAAGAAGCATTTTTTCTCTGTGACTTTCTTTTCAATCTTGCGTTATTTGGCTAATAATTCTCATTTTATTTTTTATTTTTGAATTTTGAAAATACCATAACTCCGACCATTTTTTTTATCAAAAAAAATTATAAGAATAAATTGTTTCACTCTTCACGTGCTACAAGAAATTTCACTTACAATTTATGAATCTTTGAGAAAAAAGTCCAACAAAATTTCCAAAATGCTCCCCCTCTTTGATTTTTCATCCAAAATAGCTGGTTAACGAACTCGACGTGTCTTTTTGGTCCCGTAAAAAGTGTGCCAAGGGGCAATCCAATCCGATCAGTCTTTCAAAAGTTATGGAGTATACAGACGACATCGACAACAGACAGACAGACACCAACGTAAAAATTATTTTTTCAGAATCAGGATGTCTCAAAACGTGGAGATTTCATGAATTCCGCGAAAGTCGATTTTCACATAAAACAAATACCTTCTTATTATCATGAGAATATAATAAACAAATGAGTGCCTACGATAATTCAAATATAAGAATAAAACTATTTGTCCGCCCACTGGTACATTTACCCTACTTATATTCTCAGTCGCATTTTATTTAATGGTCTGATTAGTGTCTACAACATATATTTAGATCGAGCTGTTTTCGAGAAACCCTCTTTCTATTTCTTCTCTCCCAAAGTCACACACAATTTCAGTATTATCGTTGAGAGAAATTCCACTTCACATGGATACAAAAATATGAAAGAGAGTTTCCTTAAAATTATGAAAGAAATTTTTCCTCAAAACTTGCAGAAGCAAATTTTGAATACTTGCTCCCTCGTATCAGTTGCTAAAGTCAGTAGCAACTTTTGTGAGGTTTCTTTTAACTTTAGTGCATCTGGGAAGATGGATGGCTGAATTCAGAAATGTCCCAGTTGGACGTGTTCAAATGACAAGGTTCCAACTCGGAGTTAACACCTTTCCATTGCTCTCTCTCTCTCTCCGAAATAACAGCATGACATCAGGACACGTCGATCTAATATTATAATTTTTAGAATAAATATTTCATTAATAAGGGTACATTTTCTTAGGCTTGAATTTTTTCAAGCTCACAAGGGTATAAGGCCTTTATGAAAATGTAAAAGGGTCATCATAATCTTGTTTCAGGGTCTGAAAATGTCTGAATTGTCGAAATCGATGAAAGTTTTTTCTATTCAATAAACAGTATATCTGGCCAAAAGTTTGATAATCAATAACCGACTGAGATGAACACAAAAGTATCCAGCTCGGAACTGGCAAAATCGAATTTAATCCAAACAACGAATCAGTAGTTGAGCAAATCATATAATGGGTTCCACCCATCGCACGTGCTACATGGAAAGAAACCGGAGCACTACAATCAAGTTTAGTGAAGGAAAGTACCTCCCGCGATGATAATTCGACATAGGGGCACCCAAGTCTCCGAGGCAACCCATGGCGTCAACCCGGTTGGGGAGTACAGGTTACGCCCCTGAGATCTAGCCTCACCGCGGCACCCTTTTTGCCCCCTGAACTTTCTGAATTTCCTTTTTTTTTTACCCTATGAAAGCTCTCGTCGCGCACCCAGAGGGGTATATGTCGTTGCATCGCTCTCGAAGCAAAGAGAATCGCGAACCCGTTTTCACGTAAACGCCCACCGGAAACAGCTGAAGCCGAGCGTGAATGGTCCGGTCGTGAAGACATAAAAGTTCAAGGATCCGATTACGAGGATATGAAAGAATCGAACGTTGGGTGACCGTTTCACCCCGAATGCCCGCCGAAAAACCTTCCGACGTTCGCTTCCTTCTTGTCGAACTCGAGGACTTGTTCTAAATCTTCTTACATACTGTAGGTATTCATAGGTAGAGTTGGGCAAATGACTACCAGTTTTCATCATCAAAATTTTATGACATGGCACTGATGAATACTCTTCTCCTGAGAGTGTACAGTATTCAAATCTTATACAGCAAGGGTATTTGATGCAACATTAGTAAGTTATCTTTGAAACTCTGCACTGGTCCTATTCTTTTTTGAGAACTTTATTTGGAGAGAAATGCTAAAATCTTTTACTGAGTTTACTGGAAGTCTCGCAATTCATTTTCTTGTTGATTCTTATGTGAAAATTACTATGTATCTTATATTCAGAACGGAGTATACCTTATGCATAGATAACTCAGCAAAAAATCATGGAATAGATGACGCGATAGTTTGAAAAGTCTGTGTCTCAGTCCCAGAATTGCATCTTCAAAATAAATTGCTAAATTTTTAACATTCGGAATTATTTCCCTACATCTATTTCAAAATCGAGAATAAACTTCAGATATAGAATAAACCCTCAACACATTTTTTATTCTTAAATGAATAGTTTTCCCTATTGATGTTCGGACGCTGATCAGGAGAAATGGAGAGGGCCGGACTAGTTCTGTAACGCTGTTTCAGTCAGGCTCTAGCTAGAACTTCTAACCAAACACTAAGCAAAGTAGCTTTTCATCGCCTAGCTTCTATCGTCTAGATTTAAGTCTCTTTCTATTACCCAATTAATATTTATTGAACTTTTTAAGATAAATAAATGGAATTCTACTAGTTTATTATATAAATAGACATATCCTTTTGATAGACAGACTTATTCTTTTTCTAGGTTTTGAGCAAATATTACTAATTATTGATAATACAACTATGTTCCAACCGAATATTTCAATTTTCAACTTTAAAACATCAATTTTGAACTAGAGATATAGAAATTAAACTTCCAGATAGAAGTAATATATTTGACTACAAGGATATAACAAATTTCCAACAAAACAGTTCGATTTTCAACAAGAAAGATTAGTTTTCATTCAGAAAAAGCTTCATTAAATTTTCAGTAAAAAGGTATTCTCACCGGAAAAAAATTAATGTCCATGAAATAATCGAATTTTTCACTGAAACAGATTAATTATTAACCACACAGTCACAATTCTAACTAAAAAAGATAGAATTTTTACCAAGAGATAAAAGTGGAGGAAAAAATTTCGAGAGAGAGAGAGAGATAAATTGACGACCAATAAAGAATTTCCTGGTAAGAACACAAATTTCACCCCTTTTTGTTAATTTTCTACCAAAAACAACTCATTTCCTGCAACAATGTTGAGTTTCCTACCTGAGGAGAATAACTGTAAACGAAAAATGTCAACAAAAAAAAAAGTTTAGTTCTCTATCAAACTAGTTCAATTTTCAACAAGGAAGTTGAATTTTGAACAAAAAAAGATTTTCAAAGAGAAAAAAAGAAACAAGTTTACCATTGTTGAATTTTCAACCGAAGAGACAAATTTTCTGCAAAACAGATAACCTTTCAAACCAAAAAAATTTTTTCAGAAAGGGAGCAAATTTCAACAAATTGTTGAATTTGCGACCAAAAAAGACGAATTCTTTCCAAAACTATACAGTTTCAACAAGAAAATATACATTTCTAAAAAAGAAAATTCATATCAACAAAAAAGTTTCTTATCAACAAACTCATTCTTACAAACGAAACAAATAAATTTTATAATAAATTATTGGATATTCAAGCCAAAAAGACGAAATTTCAACTGGAAAATTGAATTTCCAACTAAAAGGATGTGACTCTGGAAATTAATTTGTTCAATTCTTGGCCAAAAAAGATGAAGTATCCAAAAATCAGTTGAATTGCCAACCCAAAACATGAATTTTTAGCAAGAAAGGTCATTTCAACCAAATTATTCAATTGCGTACCGAAATAGATGAATTTTCAACAAAAGAGTAAAATTTATTATAAAAATTAGGATTTTTGCTTGAAGAAAAAAAAACCTCCCCTCATTGTTGAATTTTCAATAAAATAGATAAATTGTCCACAAAATAGTTCAATTTTCCAACAAAAAGTCAGATTTTCCACCAGAAAATATTTCCTGGTCAAGAGCAACGAATAGTTTAACTAAAATATTGAAGCTTCAAGAAAAGGCTAACTTTCGACCAAATTGTTAGAATTTAGACCAAACAAGATGAATTATTCACACACCAGTTAAATTTTCTACCCAAAATAAGAATTTTCTTACAAAGTAGTTCCTTTTCAACAAAAATGTGTCCAATTTTCGACAAAAATAGGTAGTATTCAATCAGAAGAGGTTTTTGGGCTAAAAAGTAAATAAATTCCACGTGAATTGATTAATTCTCAGTAAAAAGACCAATTATCCACAAAATGGTCCAATTTTCGAACCCTTGAATATAAATTTTCAGCGATCAAGGTCATTTTCAATCATGTTTTTCGATTCTCCACGAAATCAGTTGAGTTTCAAACCCAAAAAGACGAATTTTCAACAAAATATAAATGAAATTTTCGACAAAATAATGGAATTTTTACCAAAAAAGATGAATTCTCTATCAATAAATTTAAGAAAATAAACGGGCCATGCTGACTAGGATCCGAATAGTTCCTGCCTCGAATTTCTTCGTTTTTTTCAGGGTTCAACTAAAGCCTGTCTAAAGTACAAGATTGGGGCCTAACTAGACGATCATATTTTTTGTGGTCATAAAGAATGGAAAATCTTAGCAGTGTCTAGAATGGTCCTGACCAGCCTCACTAGTCCAGTTATTCTAGTAGGTATCGGAACACTGCCCTTATTGAAATGGGGACTGGTAGGGAAATTTCTACATGGGAAGGTGGGTATCAGTACGAACTGAACAATGGGAAACATTGACTGGTTTTTGAAGAAAAAGTTCTGTCGTTTTTTTCATGGGTAGCAATACCAAGAAGTCGTTTAATAATTACTCTCTCTAGTATTCAATTGGCATTTTTTAATTGAAAGATTTAAAAACGTATTTCTCAAATGGCGATGAAAATTATATCTGATGAAAGGTGATCATTTTTAAGGAATGAAATTACTTACACTGCCCTCCTACTGGGTTTTCGGTTGCTTATCCCCTCGTCTTTAAAACTTCCTCATGATTAGTTCTCTTTATTTTTAACCAAACAATGATAAAATGGAACTTTTCATGGTTTTTTGGTTCATGGAAGTTGGTAACAGTGGCTGTCATGGCTGCATGTTAAATATAACTCAATTTCAAGCTCGAGCAATTTTGATAACGTATTAAGAATTATTCAGTGTATAAATGAAACAACATTCTGAAATGATAGTTTCAGGGCATTTTTTTATGTATTTATACACAATACCCTTTCACAACTGATAAGAAAGACATAGAATGTGAATATTCATTTCGTAACAGAAAATTCACAGAAAAAGAGACTAAATAAAACTGCAACGTGTCAATCTACCATTTTAAAAATAAATGTTCTAACTTTGATTTGGTATGTAATACTTTTCCTACTTGACCATACTTTATCAATGTTGTGATTCAAAATTTTTGTAGCTACCTCGTACTGGTTTCCTCTATTGCATAAAAATAAAATCGTACAAGTTTCTGCCATGTAACACATTCTACAGTTTGATAAAATAATGGTCTTGTCAATAGCTCCACCTATATTCAGTAAGCCATAGACCGAATATTTTCTGTGCGCCTTTACAGACACTTCCTTCAATCATAGCAGGGGAAAAAGTTTGGGACAGCAGTTTTTTGCGGAAATTGCTAGAAGAGCATCCAAAAAGCTTAACCTGAAAAATGCGGAATCGTTCAGGGGCGGGTTCTCAAAAACTCAAAAAGTTTTTGGATTCGATATATCTAGGAAATGGTAGGTTTTTGGAAAAATTTGTAAGAAAAAAATATTGGGGGCAATGTTTTCTACAACTCTTCTCATTGGGTTGACATACGATGAAAAGTGCAGTTATTAGATGTCACTGAAGTACCAAAAAAGCGGCAAAAAAAGAAGTAAACAATACTATGCAAATTACTTGATATTGTCAGTTGATTATGTCTTTTCATCAAGCCAAGATTCTATGAAATAATAAACACTTACACCTATTTCACATGTTGCACGCTCAACAACAATTATTAGAACATTTTTGTACAGCTGGTGGATGTAAAGTTTGAAAAAACATCTTGAATCATGTTCAATACGGAAGTCAGCATAGTTTTGGAGAAAAATTGTTGATAATAAATATTAATTCATTATAACAATTTATCATAATTAGGAATAATTCGAAAGTCCTACTTACAAAAAAATTATTTATTCATTCTGAAGTAATGATTTATTATGTACCTACACTAACGCCGCCCTCGTCGGAAACAATGGTGACAGGTTTGTCACGCCATAACTCTTGAACGGTTAGTCGCACAAGAAAAGTTTTAAATTAAATTTTGTAGGTTTTTTTTTAGACAAACAACTTTTTCATTGACGGTTTTGCGGTAAAATTTTTTTCTGTACCAAAAAGCGAGAAAACGCTTTTTTCGGTACTTTGGCGCCATCTATTAATTGCAATTTTCATCATAGCATTCTGACGCAAAAAAAAGAGTTGTAGAAAAAAATGCCTCCAACATTTCTTGTCCTTACAAATTTTCCCAAAAACCTACCTTTCCCGAGGTATATCAAATACAAAAACTTTTTGAGTTTCCTCAAAAACCCGCCCAACTGTAGACAGAAATTGCCCATAATTTGATAAACATGTGGGTACTGAATATTATTATACTCGATGACTAATGAATCAACGAATAATGTTTGCTACTTGAGAGATGAAAAAACTTGAATGTTTCATCTGCTTGACAAAAACATTTAGGCCGTTACTAATTTATCTCACTATAAATAAATAGTGCAAACTTGACTTTATTTCAGTTTTTTTGTCTTCCAATTTTTGTTAGCTTTTCAAGCATACCATAAAATGTTGACTTGATCAAACCATTCATCTCTCCTGGTTCCTTAGCTCCATTTTTCAAATAATAATGAATAAGGCTCGCTGTAAAACGCAAAATAAATTAATTCATTTTTTTACAGTCAAAGAAAATGTACTTTCCAGCTGTGTCTAGTTGTCCCAGAAAATAGTTGTTCAAAAATTTCAAGACGACCAGCCAACACCTTATCAATTTAATCATCTTTGAGTACTTATCCAGAATAAAGGAGAGACCAGGCACTATATGTTACAAATTTTCGTTCCCGTCTTTTCATTAGAATCCGATACAATATACACTGAAAATACAGTTAAAAGATCTTTAAACTGTATTTTTTTCGGAATTCCAAAAAAATATTTTTGTAATAACAATTTACCTAATTGCCCAAATTTTTGGAATTGGAAGACTCTCTGTTGGATAGGAAAGGAAGAAACATTTTTCCTATAATTAATTTTGAAGTATGCAAATAATTATTATGTTCATAATTACAACCGAAGTTCAAGAATTCCGAAAAACGTTAAAAATTCGAGTGAGTCTATCTAATTGCACCGTATCATTTGAATCATAAATAAAAATACATCATTTTATCTTGATTTCAAAATGAATCACTAAGTTAATTTATTTTCTAACGTGATGTATATAAGTGAGTAATTGACTCGCAAAACCAATCGGAATAAAGATAATAGATTCTTTAATAAAATCTGAAATTTTCTATGTGCTGAGGGTGAATGCAATTACAGGGTGCTTAGTATAACTATATCGCTGTCATTTCATAATCAATATTATCTATATGCAGACACTTACCAGCTCATGTATGATTCCTCATTTCGCATTCCATATTTCACTTTATATACCTCTAACATATCATTGTTTTTAGTTAGCTTCGACATTTGCCGTGAATTTGACAACAAAAACCATTACATGTAAAAATGGACAGTGAAATGAAACCGAGAATAGTTACAATGACGGCAGCTAACAATAAGGTTCTATCTCAGCGATCAAAGCAACAAGGTTCTATCTTTATCAAAATTTAAAAAGGTACTATCTTCTCGGCTAATTTGAAAAGGTTCTATCTCGGCGCCCCACAGTGGTCCAGAAATGGATTTCCGCGGACAAATTCGGGTAGGGGTCGTACTTTTCACCCGATTTCAAGTTTCTTTTTTTATAAATACTCAGCATCAAATTTCTGATAAACATAAGGTAGGTGATTTTCCTTTTTTTCTTAAAAAAATTGCTGTGTCAATAAATATGACGGAAAAAGTAGGAAATGTCAAATCATATTTTTTATTGGAGTAGAAACAAGATGAATATACTCTAAAGCATTCAAATCGCATGCATGAATAATAACTTAATGTGAATAATTTGTTTAATAAACAGAACATTTGTTTCAAACAAATTTTATAAACAATAAGTGGCTTCTCCCTTCTCATCAGCGCAAATTTTTGGTTTGTAATGAAAACGAAAGGAATTTACAGAAAGTACTATACGTATGATCCGAGGAAAGTTATAAAAATTAATGTTTATGATTGTTATAAACGAAATACGTTAACATATAGTCGGAATGAACTTGTTTTTGTAGAAAATTTTCTTTTCTCAATCACACGATACGATTAAGGACAAATGGATGTTATAGTGATATAAATTTCACCTTTCGATTATTACTATAATTTTTATCAACAAATCATATAAACTAATTTTCCGAATATGGATTTTTCATCCGAATTGTCTTGTCCTGTATCATACACTAATGCCAAAGCCTGATGGGTACAACATCTCTGCAAATGTACCTCCTAATTGTTTACTGTGATTGTTATTAACAAATTATTAAAAAAATTCTCCAAATATAAATTTTTCATAAGAACTTTTTACATTCTCATCATAATGAGAAGGTATTGGTTTTATGTGAAAATTGACTTTCGCGGAATTTATGAAATGT
>WSXT02110792.1:0-11203 GCA_011762715.2 Neuroterus valhalla
CCATCAAATAATTCTTTTCTTTTATGGTTGCCAGTAGAAAAAAAAACCAAAATGCCCCTGCCGGAGATTTGATCCAGGGGCATCGGAGTAGGAGGCGAGCGTTTAACCGCTGAGCCACCATCACTACATGAACGTAGAGGTACAGACTAGACGGTAGTTGTTTTACCGCGGGGAGCGTGATTCTCAAAATCTTAATATCGCAAAACTAGGGCCCACCTACAAAAACGCCGGTACACGCTTGCGACATTTTTAATATTCCATCGATTGATGATCGTATCATCAAAATTTCGACACCCCAGTCCAGAGCTTCCCATTGTTAGTCGAGTGAGCTATGGTAATAGATACAAATTTGTTTCTGTTATGAAGTAGAACAGCTTTCATACTTCGTTTTGAAGAATCAATGAAAAGTCTCCATTCCTTGTCTTTATACGTATTCGGTTTTATTGCATCGACTAAATCTTTAACATCTGTAGAATATACCAACGAATTCTCTTCACCGTTTGTGAAAAATTCCCTAAATTCTTTCCCTCAATCTCGCTAAAAAGAAGCTATTGTTCTTTTTTTTGTATTCAAGGAAGATACTACGTGGTCAAATTTTTTGAATGACACTTTCTACATTTCTTTTTGCTATCTTTCACCATTTTTGGGAACTTTTGTTCACGTTTTCCGAAAAAACTTTTTTTTTACAATGCAGAGAAACTATAAATTCAAGTTGAAGAATTTATAAATAACGAACAGAATGTTCGGCTTGGGTCAGAATAACTTTTTCTACTATTGCTTATACTCATTCAAAGGGTTTTTCGCTATTTCCATCGTTGCCCTACCATTCTTCCTAATTTGAGCAAAATCTTGAAGGTATAAGGACTAACAAACTGCAGATTTGGATTCTGTGGATAAAAATGAATAAAAAATTTATTTGATATAAGGCAGAATAAATTTTTATGTTACTTTATTATACCGATTTAATGCGTGTTTACCGTTTTTTTGTTGAATTTTTATCACTTTTTGTTGATTTTTCTTGATTTGAGCAAAATTTTGAGTAGATACGAACTAACGGCTTGCAGATTTAGATTTAGCGGATCAAATTACATAAAAAATATATCTTTTGCAGAACCAAAAAATTTTTCCACATCTGGATCAGTGGTCGTTTGCAATTTACATTAATTTTCCGTCATTCATCGCGATTTAAACAAAATTTTAGAGGTGTTTTGGACTAACGGACCTCAAATTCGGATTCAGCACATCAAAATACATGGGGATAGATGGGTCTGGTTTCTTGTACAGACCACTTTTTTTGTGTACCGGTGAGCTTCTCCACATGACCGTCTTTACAGATTTGCATGCTTGACATGTGACAGGGGTGGTAATGATTATTTCAAAATTCCAATTTATGATAAAGTTTCGAAGCTTACATGCTGTGGATTATAAATCCTTACTCAAAGTATCATGCTTATATGCATGTCTCTTGGTTTTTCGAATTTTCGGAAAACATCATAATTGGAAGAAACTGAGGAGATAATTGATATTATAATCGGTTATAGTTAAAAAAATAAGTAGTTTCTATCATATTTGAGAAATGCATAACTTTAACAGGATTCTGAATCTATTTCATCTTCGTTATTCATCTAAGATCCCGAAAGAAACTATAGCTGTTAACTTAAATAACAACTTCGAAGACTGTCAGAAGAAGAGGTGAAAACAAAAGATTTTTTTTTCGAAAGAAAATGTCTCTACAAAATTCGTAGGGTTGTTGGGAAGCGGGAGTCATTTGCGAAAGAAACGTGTTTATTATATCATTAAAATGTTGAAAAATAACAACTCGGTTAATATTAAGGGATGGCTCAAAGTCAATGAAGTTTCTGATTGATTTAACATAGGAGAAAGTCAAGTTTTTGTAAATATATTTGAACGCGATACTATGCTACAAATTATTCCGTGTTTCAGTGTGTTGTTCAGATTCATCAGAGAATAAGAACAAATCATCATCATTTGAGAATAGAATTATTTGAAGCCACTATTACGGTTTATTGACGCTTCTTGAATGTTTTTTCTTGTGAATAATCATTAATCTATAATTTATGAACATCCAGACATTTTGAACTACTATTCAATTGTTTAATAATTATTGTATATTCAATTTGATTGAATAGTTTATTTCAGTAAATTTTTGAGATATCTTATTATTTTCAAGCAATGATTTGTTTTTAGAGAACACCTGTGAATGTTTGAAACAATTTGAAAACCTTTTAAGAAGCGTCAATAAACCGCAATTTTACGTGAAATTCATAATTGTGACTTATGCGGTTTTCTTTGGAGACCTATAAGAGTGGAATTATTTGTAACATATTATCACGTTTGAATATTAGATTTTTTTTTTTAAATTGACTTTTTGCCCTGGTAAATGAATGGGAAACTTCATTGTCTTTGGCCACCCTAAAATATTCAGCGATTTCTTTCGCACTGTTTGAGGCATTTGAACAAAACTGGATGGTGAGAGGAAAGAAATTCGAAAAGTAAAAAATAAGGGCCAGCCTATGGTAACAGTTACGAACTATGCCGTTGTATGTAATAAGTAGTTGGAATTCCTAATTTTTAAATTTGCTCTATTTGCACTCTCTTTATAATAGTCTAGATCAAGCAGCTTCCCTTTATTAAAATTTATATCGTGCTTCATATGTATATCTACGAAAACTAATTATAAATGTTTCATTATTTAGAACCCCGAGAATCTTCTGTTTCGGTACCAAAATGCAGAAATATTAGCAGATTGCCTATATATTTTGAAACAATCCCCAGAATTTCAGCACATTAAAATAAGTGAAATGATGGCACCGCGAAGAGAGAAGAGTACGTAGCAATAGGGAAAGAGTTTAGGTTGTTGTGTAAAAGAAAATAGCAAGGGAGAAAGAAGGAGCTGGCTAAGGAGTTGAGGAGTGCTAAGACCGAGGGGGACGTGTGAATGATGATAAATGGGTTTCGAAAGCGCAGGGAGGGGATGAGTGAGAATATCGGAAGTAAGGAATGGAGGGACTTTTTCAAAGACTGATTTTAGGCTCATACAGACGAAAGATAGATGAGGGAAGTAGAAGAACAAGAGAGAAGGGAGGGTCAGAGGTTAATGACCAGGAGATAGAGTTGCAAATGAGAAAATCAAAAAGGTCGAAGGCAGCACGCTTGGACGGGGTGCAGAACCAAGCGTGGATTTTTAGCACACCAGCTGTTAGAGGCAGGCTGAAAGAGGTAGTAAAGACGGTATGGAGAGGTGAGGGATATCCAGGAGAGTAGCGGGAGGGGCTGATCTTGGGTACGCATCAAACTAGCGTGAAGTACCTGGGTTACAAGCCCTTCCAGTGAGACCACTACCCCTAAAGCTTGTACCATTTAACTCGGCAGGCTCGGTCGCCAAGTTTTAACCCTTTAACGCCGAGAATGCCCCTTTGGGTACACCACTCTTTCTGCAAATAAAACTCACGCAATTCGAGGTGTAAAAAATTCAGATATACATATTTTCGAAGAGTAAGAACTTTTCTTTCCGACGGTGGTCATGAAAATTTGAAAAAATGTTGCTAAGCATTGAAAAATATTGTTTAAACAAAAAAAAACACGATTTTTCCCAAATTTTTTTATAAAATCGAGTTTTTCGACCGGTTCCCGGTATGCAATCTACTTGTAACCTTAATAACCGGTGAAATAATTGCCTAAACTTTCAGGAGATATGGTTTTGAGATCAGTTTTTCATCCTTGTGTGTTCAAAATGGCTCGTTAAGGACAAAATTTTTTCGAAGACATTCATGAATTTTTTCCTCAAAAAGCATGATCTTTTCGAAGAAGTGCAACAGAAGAAAAAGTTTTTAGAATCTCTTAAAATATACGTGAGAATTTTTTCCGAAAGTCTTGAATTATTTTTTTTGATTTTGCATTTTGTCAATTTTTGAAAAATTTGAAAATTGCTCCGAAAATTCTAAAAAAATTCAGGTGAATTCTTTATTTGATTTAAACAACTTTTTGTTCTCGAAAATTTTTGCAATAAGCTCGTGGTTCTCAAGAAAAAAATTTTCAAAAGTTATCATTCTTGATTATATAATTTTCGAAGTGTGTGAGCCTGCATTGCTCGTCCCCGCACGACGGTAGCAAGGTTGAGGCAAGGTTATACGCTCAGCCTAACGCCTTTCGTGATCTAAATCGCTGACATGGAAAGGAAGCTAGAGGAAGGAGTAGTTGAGGAAGTGAGGGTAGGAAGGGTTAGAATTCAGTCATTTGCGTATGCAAATGACATAGTGTTGCTGGCAAAAAGTGAGGAAGCATTGGAAGATATGATGGAGAGGTTGAGAAGGTACCTGGATAGGAATCGGTTAGAGTTGAATGCAGATAAGTCCAAGGTTATGGTGTTCAGGAGAGGAGGTGAAAGATATAAGAGAGGGGACTGAAAATAGAAGGGGACGGTGGTGCAGGAGGTGAAAGAGTTCGTGTACCTGCGGTTTCTATTTCGGAGGAATGGAGGAGTGAATAGGCTTATGAAGAAGAGGGTAAGGAGGGTAAATGTTGTGATGAGGCAGGTGTAGGGATTGGGAAAGAGGTTGTTTGCAGATGACTTTGAAAGAATAATGAAGCTGTTTGACTCTCTGGTTATGAGCGTGCTACTATTATGGAGTAGAGATGTAGAGGTGGGAGGATAGCGAGGAGGTGAATTGGGTTCAGGAAAGGTATATCTGATGGACACTGTGGTTGGATAGAAGTATTGTGAGAAGGGAGACAGGGGGAACAAGTTTGGGGATTTTGACAGGTAGCCGGGCGTGTAAGTATGAAGGGAGATTCATGGAAAATATGGGGAGTAGGCTGGTGAGGGAGTGTTGGTGGGAGAAGGAGGAGAGGAGAGAAGAGGGAAAGATGGAGGATGAGAGAGGAAGGTAATCTTGAAAAAATTGTGTGCATGAGGATGAAATGAGAAGAAGTCACGAGGAGGGAAGAAAGGTATATGAGATGGTTAAGGGGAACAGGATGGAGAGAGAGAAGGCAGAAGGTGAGGCGAGGATAAGAGAGTCAAGGTATAATGAGAAATATGGCTGGATTTTACCAATGGAGAGAGCGCGGTATTTGTGTGAGAAAGGGGAGAAAAGAAGCCAGGTAAGAATAGCGAGAATGAGATGTGGAAGCATGGAGGGCATTAATAGGCTCTGGCTTCCGCAGGAGAAGAGGAGGTGCGAGTTGTGTGGAAAGGGGTATACAAAGGGAGAACACAGGTTGAGAGAATGCGAGAAGTTGGATAGGGGTGGAATTAGCATTGAATTAATACTGCATGAAAAAGGAGAGAAAAGGGCGATTGCATAGGCGAGGGGGGTGTTGGTCAAGATGGAAGAGAAGAGAAGGAAAGAGGAGAAGGAATGGAGATAGTTGTGTAAAAAGGAGTAGAAGTAGATGTAAGAAGGCGAAGCGAGAAAGGCAGGGCAATGAGAGCGAGCGAGCTAGCGGTCATAGTAATAAGGTATGGATGGATGTTAGAGTTAAGTATTTGATTAAAAAAATTTGGTAAAACATGGTGGTGTAAGCAAGTCGATTTCCCAAGGCCAATAGGCTGAAGAATGAACGTTTATCTATCTACATTTCTCAAAATACAAAACCGCCGAACATAAACTATATAATTGGTTAAATGACAAACTGTCACATACTCATCAATGTAAAATTGACAAAATTCCTATTCCCTAATAGAAACATGTCAAAAATTATCAATTATGAATAGGTCTAAAAATTATTATCTCAATATTTGTGTTTTATTTGTTGAATTCCACGCATAAAATTACTCCGTGAATAAATAATTGACTAGTTATCCTCAAATTCACTTAATACTTGCGATCAACTTTTTTCGTTCAAAGGCAAATGGTAGTCTATTTTGTAGTCAGAATTTACACTTGTAGTGTATTTATTCTGCTTGCTTATTTTCAAAGTAAATAATATTTTGTGTTAAGACTTCGGGAGATTAGAGAAAATATATTAGCTGACCGCTGCCTGGTCATTTTGTTTTTGTATTTCTCACAGATAGTCTCTTTTTGATCAGTTTTGAAATTCTGACAAAGCGATGTCGGAGCAGACGACATAAGTTTTGCATGCAAAATTGATAAGAAACAAATTATCAGTGAAAAATAGAAACGCAAAGGGGCCTGATCTTGATTGCCAGATATTGATTGAAATGCGTCAAATGAAATTACCTCAGAAACGGAACTGAATTTTCAAATTCAATCGTGGCCGTCAACATGATGGAAAAAACTAGAATGACCATTGTCATGGAAACGAAAAAAACAATACCGATTCATTTCTAAGGTAATTTGAGACCACGTGATACATAAGTCACGTGGAACAAATTATCGATTTTTTGCAACTACTCACGTCCGCACCGAATGAGATATTGAGTTGAATTTTTGGGGAAAGCCTTAGAAACAATAAACCACGTTTGTATACAATATTTGGTCCCGAACTTTGAAAAAATTTATCTAAAGAATTCTCGTTTTCAATAATTTGAACAAATGTTATGTACAAACGTAGTTTATTGTTTTCTTAGACTTTGAGGTAGGAATCGGGTAAGTATTGCGTTTTTTATTTTGCTGTTCTAGATCGTTTAGGAGAAATAAATTTTTCTGATTCTCTCTACTGTACGTTTCCAGGCGACCTCTTTGTCCGCTCATGACAAATATATAATGTGGATGTATGTTTTAGTTTTCTAATCACCTGGTTCAACATAATGTGTTCCATGGTCTAAACTCCAGTTAGAACCATCAGGCATTCGAATATGAACACCTCCCAGCCGTACCTCGTTTAATCCTCCTGTAACAAAATGAAAAATGGGAATTTCATCTAACATTTTTTATAACGAACTCATGTCCAAATTTTCGCAACAGTTCAAGATTTTACGCAATTGCAAATAACTGCCGCATGTTTATAAATATAAAAGAATTTTAGAAAATCGTATTTTTGTACCATTTAAAGAAACATAAAGCAATTTTTCGAACACACTCGCATTGTAGTAGGCATCCGCCTATTTGGCATCTTGCATCAAAATATGCCTGCTTTTTAAAAACTCCGTTACAAGGGCACTCTTCAAACGCACTGCAGATAGTCAAATTTTTTTGCACATATTTTGTTTTGGAAATTGTCTAATAGTTGAGCGATTTAGATCGCTAATGCAGAGAAACGGCTTTGGTAAATGATTAGATAAAAAATTTTCAAAATGCCCTTACTCTTTGTATTTTCATCCAAAACAGCTGGCTAACGAACTTGTCCTTTATATCTTGACACAAAAACTTTGTACCAAAGGCCAATTCAATAAAATATTTTATTCAAAAGTTATCGTGCTAACAAGCATACAGACAAGCAGACAAATGTACAAACAGACATACAGACGGACGGATTCTTAAAAACCTGTTTTTTGGGCCCAGGGCGTCCCAAAACGTGAAAATTTGATAAAAATGGGAGGAGGGGGGGGGGGGGGGCGAATGCCACAAAAATATAATTCCTGCTTTAATGAAAATGTGAAAAGATATTCAAAGGTAGAGATAAGATTAAAATGTTCAACCAAATGAATAAATATTACGGATCCTCTTTGATATCTATATTTCTCTTCCAAGTTGAATCTATGATATATTATCTAAAATATCTAGCAGCTTGAATTCTTAGCTGAAAGTAAATTCCTGTCAAGTAATTACACTTCTTTTTTATCAAAATAAAATGTTTAAAAACAATGATCTGAATAAATCTCCTGTTATGTTTCGTTGCTTGCATTTGAACAAAATAATTTTATTCGGAATTTACTGTGAAGTAATTCAAATCCGAAGAAATCAGATCAGAATTAAGTAAAAACCATTTCTTTATATTAACAACGAAATGTGAGAAGAGTTTGGATCAGGGCCCTAGATGAAATTGAAAGCTATGAATACACTTATCCAATTTATTACGTTGAGAACATAATTAATTGGATGATTTTGAGCACAAAATTATTATCCCATAAATTCAATATATTGGAGTTTAACATAATACAGAAAGTTTCACGATTCAGTTTTACTCATAAGGTCCCTATCTTGTTTCCAAAAATATAAATTTTGAACAAATATTTATCAAAATAAGAGATGTGCGAATTTCCATGAGCCAGGAATTTAAAACATCTTTTTTCGAAGAAAATTGAATTTTTCAGATTCTTCTCGTACATGGTCATACATATTCCGAATAAGAAACATAAGTTTCTTCAGAATCCTTACAAATTTACGCATATATGCGTAAATTTTATTATACCTGAACAAATTCTCCTAGTTACAAATGTCATTAAACCCACACAAAACTTGCAGGATGTCTCCCTTATGGGAGTGAAAATTGAACAAAATTGTCAGATGGAAACAAATTTAAATGCAGGCTCTTCGAGAAAAATTGGCACTTGTTATTTTTGAAGAAATCGCCGGCATTTCGTCAATTTCGAAACTTTTCAAAATTTAAAAGCAGATTTTGAAAATAATATTACACGATACTAGAATCTAGGAAGTAATTCCGAATGACTTAATCAGAGTAAAACTTGAAGAAGTTTTCATAAAATTAGAATTTTTCGAAGAATATACCAAAAAAATTAAATACGCATGACTCCGTAGAAAATGTATCTTTGTGATTTCGAAAAAATATGTCTCACACAATTTTGTTTGAAGAACCGTATATATCCATCCTCATTTTGGATGAATTCCAACAATATGTAAAATTTTATTTCCAATCTCAGTGACACATTTCCAGAGCCTCGATTTAATTCACGTAAAAAGAAAATCTGAATCGACTAAAAGCTTTCAGCGTAGGTGTTTAATCATTCCTAAATTTCCTTGTACCTAATATTTTTCCAGCAAATGACTGTTTGCCTACTTTTCTTATTTGAATTATTTCGAAATTGAGTCAGTGAGAAGAATCAGTAAGAATCATCACTAATACACAATGCAATCTCACTGTTCCAAATAGCTAGGTGTCGGTCACACATGAAAGTCAGTAAGAATTTTTACTGAAGGTCATAGAAATATCACTGATTAAAATTGGAAGCTTGAAATATGGAATCTGAATGGGGTCGAAGCGTAACTAATTACATTTCTTTCAAACCTGCCCGGAAAATACGATTTTGGAGGCTTGGTGGGAAACAACGAAAATGATCGATTCCACGATCGTTGATGAGTCCGTGTGGAGAAGTGAACTTCAGAAAACGTCGAAAACGTTCATAAAATGGGCCAAGTTTTCTGATTCGGGGATTTCGTGGGTCGCTGATTACGAATCCAGTGTCAAAAATATAAAAAACAAAATGGCGCAACCTATATGATGGACGAGTATGCTAAATAAATGTTCTTTTTTGTTACAAATTTGTATAAGGGGGTTTTCAGGGTCGCTTATTACGAATCCAAAGTCGAAATTTCCAAAAACAAAATGGCGGATCCAAAATGGCGGCTAAGTATGCTAAATAAATTCTTGATTAAATCCCAAATTAGTTTAAGGGGGTTTTTGGGGTCGCTCTATCTAGAATGAAAATTAATCCATTCAGACAAAAGACGACTGTCTGATCCATACTGAATTTTTTATTTCTCATATCAGAGAATTGGATCCGCCATTTTTCGTTGTTGAAATTTTTGACACCGGATTCGTAATCAGCGACCACGGGAACGACTGAGTAAGAAAATTTGGCCTATTTAATAAACATTTTATAGTTTTGGCCACCTTTTAGGCATAAGGATCCACTATGCGACGTTAGTTCATCTGGCTTTGCACAATTTCCCGAAATGAGGACCTATATGAAGTTCCCTACAAATTGATATCCAAAGTAACCAACATTAACCCTGAAAGCGATGGTGATGTTCCCCGTGCATCTCGCATCGCACTAGGTACCTCAAAACAAATACTATTATGCATGAAGTTTTTTGCTGAATGATGTCCAAACTAACCGACAAACTAATGATATTCTACGAGAAGTTGATATGATATTATCACTCGGAGTGACTAATATCAGCTGCAGAATCAATATCTCTCGTCAATCGCTTTCGGAGTTAATGTTGGTCTCTTTTTATGTCAACTCGTAGGAGACTTCCTGTACAATGTTATTTTGGGTACCTTGTGCAAAGCCAGATGCACAGAGTCAATCGCCGTCACTTTCTTGGTTAAAGTCGGTCACTCCGGCTATCAATTAGTAGCAAACTTTCTGCAGCTTCTCATTTTGGCACCCAGTGCGAAGCCAGATGTACTGAATTCGTCTTAATATGAAAAAAGTGGTCACATTTTATTTTTAGTCGGTAGAGATAGCCTTGATCTCGAAAACAGTGTCAGGGAGATATTTTGATATGAACTGGTATGTTATGGTGGGCTCTATCAAACTTCATTGGGTATCCAGATTAATTTTGAAAAAATCTGCCCGCCGCGCGGGCACTCTCATGGCGCGCTTTGCGCGCGGCTCGTAGGTTTGAGCGCGCCTAGGGCGCTCGTCATTCGAATCTCGCGCTTCGCACTCGATTATGTATTTACCTCGCGCTACGCGCTCAGTTTGTTTTTTACATCTCGCGCTCCGCGCTCGGCTTCATACGTGCTTGATTCAGTTTACAGTGTACTGCATACACAGAGTTGCCAATATACCAATTTGCTGAAAACCTCTACTTCTATGAAGATTATGAATTTTTTTTTAAAGAATTTTTTTAATATTTAGTTTACCTAAGGCTCTAATGGCCTAATGGAACATATTCTCATTGCAATACTCGCCAGTATTGCCACTGATATTTACATCTCGCATCGTTTGGCTAGCAGATTGAATTTTTCATTATTTAAAAAGCGTTATCACGATCAAAACCAAAAATATACACCGTATTGGAAAAACTTCATGTGAAACTTGTAAAACTTTTTAAGATGAACTATTTTTCTATTAATTTTCCCTTCCTTCCTCTTATTTTTTGGCTTGAAGATGTAATTTCTATTTTTGTAAGTGCGTCATCGCAATAAAACGAAAATCTGCCGCTGCGTGGGCACATCCTCATCGCGCGCATCGCGCGCGGCTCGCTTCGCTCGCAAGTTTGTGCGCGCCCGCGGCGCACGCCTTAGGATCTCGCGCTTCGCGCTCGATCGTAATCTCACCTCGCGCTCCTCGCTCGGTTATGATTTTACCTCGCGCTACGCGCTCGGCCTTTGTACCTCCCTACAGTTTTATATAGAGCTTGTTTAA
>WSXT02110803.1:0-11202 GCA_011762715.2 Neuroterus valhalla
GCGATATTAAGATTTTGAAAATCACGCTCGCAGCGGTAAACAAACTACTACCTTGTCTGTTCCTCTACGTTCATGTATTGATGGTGGCTCAGCGGTTGAACGCTCACCTTCTACTCCGATGCCGCCGGATCAAATCTCCGGCATAGCCATTTTTTCTTCTAGTGGCAACCATGAAAAAACAATTATTTGATGACGCTTTCTCTGTAACTGGAATCTTATACTTAAGAAATATTTGGACAGTTCAAGTAATAATAATAAATAAGAGGAACAATAAATATGTAATAATAATAAATAATAAATAAATAACAATTATTTCAACTGCCCAAATATTTCTTAAGTATAAAATTCCAGTTACAGAGAAAGCGTCATCAAATAATTGTTTTTTCATGGTTCCCACTAGAAGAAAAAATGGCTATGCCGGAGATTTGATCCGGCGGCATCGGAGTAGAAGGCGAGCGTTCAACCGTTGAGCCACCATCACTACATGAACGTAGAGGAACAGACTAGGTAGTAGTTGGTTTACCGCTGCGAGCGTGAATTTCAAAATCTTAATATCGCAAAACTAGGGCCCACCTACAAAAACGCCGGGACTCGTGTGCGATATTTTTCAATATTCTATCGATTGATGATGGTCTTATCAAAATTTTGATACCCCAGTCCCGAGCTTCCCCTTGTAGGATGTTTTGCAGACGTCCGCAATGACCCTGGTTTGTGAACAGACGTGTTTTCGGACACCTTAGCGCTGAAGAGACCTAAAATTACCTAGAAGTCACTGGAAGCTGCATTCAGAATATAAAATCAGTTGAGGAGACTCTGAAAAGTGGATACAATAATCTCCTTTGACAGATTTGATCGTCCAATCTGCCGGCGTTGAACAGGATATATGTGAAACATGCTTGCTGTCCTGTTTCTACTTTACTCGTTTGGGGTTTTTCCTTAGATGAAGAACGACCTCACGGCCTTTAAAATGGCCATGCGTTAGATTAGGCATATGAAGGAGAGCTTGCATATCAACTCGTCCATTCCGCGCTTGTACACCGCACGCCGTGGAGGCAGGTGCGATCTTCTCAATCTCCGATGCCTTTCTAACCGAATCATTCTAGGTGCGGCTTACATCGTCGAAAACGGTAGAGCTTATCACATGGCAATGGTCAGGAATGCTAAAATTGTTGGAAAAGTAGGGGCGACGGAGACCCTCGGCATGGGTATTAACATCAGCAGTGAGGAAAGTGCATTACTCCATCTACACTCCTTACTTCTAAAAGCGCATGGGAAGGAAGCAAAACTTTCGAAAACAGCTCCATCCGAAAAAATTGCGGGGAAACTTCCACATAATATATCGAATTGTCATATTCAAGCAGGAACGACGTATATGTACAGACACAATGCTGCCCAAAGAGTGCTTTACAACCATCTTTTTCGCTCTTATGGCGTTAGCCGTGGTCCTGTTCTGCCGAACGCTCCAAGGGAGATTAGGTCAATTGTTGAGAACTTGGAGTGCCGAATTCACTAGAACGACAGGTTCTTGACAATATACCCTATGTGAAACACGAGACCTGACATCGTCCTCCTTGGAAAACGGAATGTTGCTCCGAGGAGGACCCTGCGGTGGTTGTTTAACCAATATTTTATATTCATATAGATTACGTCGATTGCGAATGAATCCTGCATGGACGAGTAGGCATCGTCCATTGTGGGCTTGTCAGTCCGTCTCAGTCTCTTTGCCTGTGGACATGGGTTGGTATTTTTAGAAGCATAAGAGGTCCGTTTGACCTTCCCAGTCTTTTGTTGTGTCGTCAGGTTCGTCAAAAAGCGGAACATATATTCACCACGAAGCGACCAGTAAACGCATCGCATCACATGATAAGTTATTGAAACTAACTTACGACTTAGGAAACTGCTTTACCATCTACTTTCTTAGCTGAATAGTAGAACCTTTTTATATCTTAGAGGCTATTGTTTGGGTTATGCAACAATCAAGGCGTATTCTCCTATTTTCATTATCAAAACGGCAGAAACGGCTTCTTCCTCAAGCTTCAAAATGGGCTTTAGGATTAACTAATGATATCCAGGGCCCTTAATCTTCAGGCATCCGAACAGGCTCTCAACTCTGGATATTGAATTTACAAACCTTTTCAGAAGTTTCAATAAAATGCATTCCATTTTGCGCGTGAATGCTTCGAGCTACACTAAATGTTTGGCGAGAAGTTCTTGTTGGATATCGGTCGACATTAGGGTGAGTGGGTGGGAAAAGTATGTTCCGCGGGTTCGTTTGTGAGGGTGTAAATGGTGTAAGATTGGAGAGAGTTAAGGTGTAGACATATTTTAAAATTGAGACGGATTTGTTTGAATAAAAATTGCAGTAAGTTTGGAGTGACGTCAGAGGAAGAAGCGTAGGTACGAGGTTTGGGCACTAGAGACGGTGCGGTAGAAGGCGGAGGGATTCAAATTTGATTGGTGGCTGACGAGGGAAGTAAAAGCAAGGGGAAAAGGGTCTCCGAAGGAGAAGTTTCTGAAACGCCAAAGGGAGAGAAAACCAAGAGGATGGCGAGGGAAAATATATAAAAACTTTGAAAAGGGAGAAGTAAAGAGCGAAAAGTTGAAGATTCATAGAAAGTTTTATCAAGAAGAGAAGAGGTAAAGGAGCACTGAGGAAGCAGAAGAAGTAGAGGCAACCCTAGAAACCCTGAAAATGTTGAGGACACCGCCGGGAGAAGAAATTGGCAAAAGTAACAGAGATGAGGCTAGAGGGACGTTGGAACAGCTAGATTTGAAAGAAATTCCTAAAATGATGGTAGAGGTGATAGAAATATAGGAAAAGAGACAGGAGGAACGGGGGAAGAGATAGAGCAGGAAATAAGACGGGAAATGGCTGAACCCAGAAGAGAAATGGTGGAATGGGAGGATGTTTGCGAAAACTTGGGGAAAAGGATGCAGAACTTCGAACAAAAACCAGGCAAGCAGGAGGAACCTAAGCAAAGAGTGGAGGAGTTAGAACGTAGATTGAAAAGAATTCATTACGCAATCCAGAAAGTTAAAGGGGGAAAGATATTGAGAATGAGGATATAAATAAGGAATGAATGAGAAAAATAGAAAGAAGAATGGAAAAAGTGAGAGAGGGGAAAGAAGGAAGAATATAGTGATAAAGGGTATAATCTTGGAGGTAAGAAATTGGAAGGAAGGTTCAAAAAGTGCTAGTCAGGATTTAGCGAAGGTTCAGGTAGAGGGAGTAAGAAGTATATGAAGGGACGCTGGAAGAAGGGACAAAATGGCGCTGGTAAAATTGAAGATCAGGGAAGATGAAAGGGAAGTCATGTTGAAGAAATGGTAGTTATATGAAAGTGAACAGGGAATAGAGGATGATTGGCATTGGAAACAGAGGAATATGAAGCAAAAGTTAAGCAAAATAGTGGAAGAGGACAGAAAGAAAGGAAAGGAAACGTGAGTTTAGTATGGGAAAATGAAAATACAAGATATATGGTGGGATTTGAATGAAGAGACAGAAGAGTTGGTAAAAAGTACGGTGTCGCAGGACTGGAAGAGAAAGGAAGGGTCCAAAGCAAAAAGAAAGAGGAGAAGAAGGAAGGGGTGAATAAAGAATATGTGACTGGAATGTAGCAGGATTAGAGAAAAAATATAGAGAATCTAAGAATAATTTGAAACAGTGGAAGGTGGTGGTAATGATAAAAACGTGGCTAGATGAAAAAGGATGGGAACGAGTAAGGGGAAGATTACCAAGAGGTTACAGTTGGTAGGTTCAAAATGCAAAGAGGAGGGATAGGAAAGGTAGAACAATGGGAGGAATGGTGATAGAAATAAGGAAAAAATAGACAACATACAAAGGGTAAGAGAGTGATGAAGGAAGGAATTGAAGGGGTATTGGTAGAAGAGGAAAAGATGGGGAAAGAGAGATGGAAGATAGTGGTAGTGTATGTGAACAGAGATATGCAGAAGAAGTCTGAGCAGACAGAAGAACTGATAGAGGGAAATAAAGAAGGGATTAAGCTTGTAATAGGAGGAGACTTTAATGCAAGAAAGGAATCAAGAAGGTGTAGAAAATAGAAAAGTCGGGGAGATGAATACAGGAGAAAAAATAAGAAATAAACTGAAATGTGTGATAAGGAAAAAGAGGAAAATAAAAGGTTTGAAGAAGAGGCGGAGAAGGCGAGAACGGAAGGAGAGGTTTGGAAAGTTGTAAATAAAGAGAGGAAAAGAAGGAAAAGTGTAAACCAGGGAAAAGTATTGCATGGATCTGCTAGGAGGGGTAGAGAATGAAGTTAGGAAGGTAGGAAGAGAGGGAAGGGAAAGAGACTAGGAAGAGGACATAACAAGAGAAGAAATAAACAATGTTTCAGGAATAATAAAAGAGAGTAATGGTCCGGGTTTGGTTGGAGTACCAAATGAAGTATGGAAATATGAGAGGAATAACCTAAAGGAATGGGCATGGATAATGTGCAATAGGCTATTGAGAGGAGAGGAGAGGTATGGCCAGAGCTTTGGAAAGAAGAGGCAGTGGTACCGATAATTGAAAAAGGCGAAGGAGAGGAAGCTAACGAATATAGGGGAGTGACGCTATTGCCGACCTTGTACAAGTTATATATAACGGTATTATCGGAGAGAATAAAGGAATAAGTTAAGGAAAAAAGATAGTGTCACAAAATCAGACGGAGTTTAGAACTGGAAGGGGGGTGATGGACAACATACATGTTGTACATTATCTGATAAGTAGGAGGATCAAAAAGAAAAGAGAGGAGTTATAGCTATGTTCGTGGACTTGGAAGCGGCGTTTGATTCTCTGGACCGGAAGGAGATAGCAAAAGTTATGGTCAAAAAAGGCATAAGGAAAGGTCTAATAAATAGGTTTTCAGAAATCTTTCGTGAGACAAAAAGCAGGGTACCTATAGCGGATTAGGTAGGAGATAGTTTTTGGTTGTTGGGAGGAGTAAGACAAGGGTGTCCTCTGAGCTCAAATTTATTTGTTATCCTAATCTCAGACTTAGAAGGAGCAATGGACAAAAAAAGCTAGGGAGTTGTCAAGATGAAAAAAATGAAGATTTATACACTAGCATACGCGGATGAGATAGTAATGATGGCAGAAGACGCAGAGGGAAAGCTGTGTTTGATCATAGGGTTGGAGAAATACTTAGATGGGAAGAAATTTAAATAAATATATGAAAGAAGGAGGTAACGAAGTTTAGAAGAAGAGGAGGAGAAAAAAAGTATGGACGTTGAAATGGAAGGGAGTAAAGATAGGAGAAGTAAAAGAGTTTAAATATTTGGTAAATTGTAACGGATTTTTCTTTAGCGTTACTGATATTCTATCTTTATTTCAATTTTTTCCCCTCTTAATTTCATAAAGTCAAATTTTCATTTAAAGTTTAAATTCAGTAAATTATCATCAAACACTAATTAATACAGTATTTCAGATTGGTTCACTGATATGGATTTGTATCAGGTAGCCAGATCAATATAAGGAAAAAGAAGACAAATTTGGAGTGAAAAAGAGTAGCGATTTCCTTTTTTTTTATTCTGAATCAGTCTTAGCCCAGAACGAATATTGGGAATAAATATTATTCAAATGGTTGCACGCAATCACATCAAAATATAAACCTAACGGAAATGACGGTCGCAAACCTACATTTACACATACACACACAATAAGACACTTATAACGGACAATTCAAAATTAAGTCCTTTAAATAAAATGTACTGGTCAAATTTGAAATGGAACATATTACAATCAAATTGTTCTTTTGTTTATTTTTTCCCTTTCATCACTTGAATTCGAAGACAGACCAGTGCGGGCAAAATGTTTGAGTAGAAATCGTCACAATAGTGTGAGAGACAGCAAATTCAAGAATTGTAATTCGTCATGGTTAAATAAAAAAATGTAGATACATCCAATACAAAATAAACACCACGCTGCAACAAAATTAAAAAAAAAAAACAAGAGACTCAGTCAACATTCGCACCTTTTTTTACAAAATACTCCTGGATCGAATTCTCCTTTTTAGATTTATATAATTTTTCTATACCTGGTTTGACGCAAGCCACAGCTCAATCCGACGTGGTGTTGGTTATAAAATATGCACTGATAATCAAAAGAACGCAATCGTTGCGAATATGTAATTGAACTTGTGTAGCGTCACCTTAAGTAGTATGGACGTAATATGATCCGCCCATTTCAAATATATAGATCATCGATCCAGGGTGCCTGACCCAACCATACAATTATAGTTTAACCGCGCTTTTTAGGATTTTAGCGGAAAGGAATGTATTCCAATCACACTTATTGAATGAGACGCGCTACCTTTGTATTTTCTGGCGCCAATACATTTAACTGTGCCCGCGCTTTCCACAATTCGAGCGGGACATAATTTATTCCTATCGCACTTATTAATTAAGACGCGCTACCCTTGTATTTCCTGGCGCCAATACATTTTACTTTGCCCGCGCTTTTCACAGTTCAAGCGGGAAAGAATTCATGTTAATAAAATCGCTTCATTATCCCCCTTTCGAAAGGTTGAAGTTTACAAAACGTTTCGAACAATTACTCTAAAAAAGGATGCATGCAACTCGCCCTAATATTATCTTAGCATGTCATATATAAACAATGAAATCTTCTGTCACGAGCATATCTTATCATTAAAAAAAAAAACATTTCTATTAATTTTTACTAAGTCCAATAAATTTTCTATGAAATACCTTAACATATACTCCTACGCGATAAACAACCATTCAGTTCAACTAATTAATACATAGGTGCAGACATTATAATTCAAACTACAATATTTGATTACAGATTCAAACATCGTTTTGGTATAATAACCATTCAAGAATCAAACAATCAGCCACCTAAGTGCCCAGGAAGGATCTAGCTAGTTATCATGTTAGCATATATTTCTTCCCGAGGGTGGTATTTCTTTAGACTTCATCGATTATAATTACCAATTATATTCTCAGGATCATCTTTATCAACCAGTTGGAACGCGTTTTTCCCAAAGCTTCGATGGATTCGATATGGACCGTAATAAACGTGGAAAAATTTACGAGTTCCCGTATGAAATGCATCAGATTTTTTAGGAACGTTCAGCAACACGAGATCACCTATCTTTAACTCAATTCCAGAGCGGGTTTTTTGTGCCAGCTTTCTTTTTTCGAAGCAGTCCAGTAATCGGTCATTTTCTAATAAAATTTTAGCTTCATGAGTAATATCTTTTATCGCTGGAAATGGAATAATTTTTTGAATTTTATCCCGTGGCTTTGATCCAAAATGCAATTCATGCGGTGAAAAACCGGTACTACTGTGTGTTGTAATATTTAACAAAGATTCAATTTCTGGTAAATGTTTGGTCCAGCGCATATGAGTGTCCGAACAATAAGTCCTAAAAAGTCGAGCCAATTCCCTCATCACTCTTTCAGTCGGATTACTTTGAGGGTGTCTAATCGAACTAAATAAAGGTTTTATCCCTTCTTTCTGCAATGCCACACTCCAAAGAGGTGATGAAAATTGACTTCCATTATCTGCTAAAATCTTTGTCGGTTTTCCCATTTCCGGAATATATTGATCGAAAATCTTACTCAAAGCTGATTTTGTTGTCTCCCTTTTGATTGGATACAACTTGACATATCTAGAATATGCATCCAATAGGACAAAAATATATTCCACTCCTCCGATTGAGCGTGGTAATGGTCCATAAAAATCTACTGTGACCAATTCATTTGATTTTGTAGCTTTGAAATTGAAATTCCCCTTCCATTTTTAAATTCAAAGGCTTTATCCTTTGATGAGGATCGCAAGTTACAACAAATTTCTTAGTGTCCTGATTCATTCCCTTCCAATAAAAAAATTGCCTAATGTACATTAACGTTTTATAGTAACCCGGATGACCCAACTTTGTGTGTATATGATCAATTACTTTTTCAGTTAGTTGCATCGGTAGGACTACTTGCCAGTTGTTGAATGGATGATCACGTCGGAACAATATTTCATCATGAATTAGAAAATTATTTTCATTACTTTTCGAGTTGATGTTTTCTTTGATTTCTTTCACGAATTTATCATGTTCTTGTAACATTTTTATTTCCTGAAATTCCTTTTTCAACTCAATATCAATCTCAATCAGATTGCATTAAATAAATTGACAATCGACCGGCAAATCAAACATAAGTTTATGAATACTGACGGTATTTTTATCTTCCTCTTCAAATTTTCCAGCCGGATTTCTACTGAAAAAACCAGCGATTATGTTTTCCCGCCCCAAGCAGTGCCTAATATCGAAATCGTATTGCTGTAAAATTACACTCCATTTGATCAAACGGGAATTTTGAAACTTGGCCTGATTCAAGAAAGTAAGCGCTTGATGATCAGTGATAATTTCGAATTTATTACCGCACAAATATCTACGACACGTAGTAACGGAGTAAACAATTGCAAGCAATTCCTGTTCAGTAGTCATATAGTGAGTCTCTGTACAGCTCAAACATCTACTTACTAAAGAAATGACATATTGATCCCCCTGATCGTCAGTTTGATAAAGAATTCCGCTTATTCCTTTGTTTGAAGCATCGGTTTGCAGTTTGAATTTAGAGTTTGGAAGATAATGTTTTAGCATTATGCTATCAGCAAGACCATTTTTTAATTGAATATAACTTTGGCGGTGATTCTCGGTCCAAACAAAGGACTGGATTCCTTGAGAATATCTCGAAAAGGTTCCACATAGTTGGAATGTCGTGATACGAATTGTCGATAATAATTACATTTCCCCAGAAAACTCTGTAATTGTTTTCTATTTTCTGGTTCAGAAAAATTTCGGATGATCTCTAGTTTGTCTCTATCGGGTTTGATTACTTCAAGGGACAATTCAAATCCCAAAAATGTAGCTGATTCTCGGAAAAATAACGATTTATCTAGTCTCAAGGTAAAGTTTTTATCCTGGAGAGTAGTGAATACTAAGCAGATATTATTCAAATGATCTTCAAAATTACCAACAGTGGTTATTACCAAATCATCGACATAAGCAGTGAAACAAGAATGAAATTGGTTTCCTAAAGCATAATTTAAAGCTCTGATGAAACCTGAACCTTCTGTTTTAAGGCCAAAAGGTATCCGGCAAAATTGATAAACCTTCGAATTATGCACAAATGCGGTATATTAACGAGAGTCCCTATGTAATGGAATCTGCCAATATCCGTTAGTCAAGTCAGTAGTTGAAATAAATTTTACACCATGAAACTTTTGCGTAATATCCATAATCAAGGGTGGGGATTCATTTTCTGATTCTATGATATTATTGACAAATCGAGCATCTAGGCATATCCGAATATTTCCATCACTTTTAACAGCAATGCGCAAAGGGTTGCAGTATGAACTAGTTGACCTTTCAATGATGCCCTCAGAAAGCATCATAATTTCCTCATCAACCGAATTACGATATTTTAGAGGAATGAAATATGATTTGTGGATAATAGTTTTATGCGGTTTGATTTTAAGTTGATATTCATAGTTACCAGCACTATTATCTTTGTATGAAAAAAGTTTTTTAAAATGAGATAATCGTTGAACAAACAGATCGCGCTCCCCAGAAGTTAGAGATGCAAGGGATTCCGCGATAGATCGAATGTCGTTCAAGAAAGTGTCATTTTCAGAATCAGTATAAACCTTATTAGAATGGAGTATATTTAACTGCGATAATTCGAGTTCGTTTAAATCATTCTCATTAATTATGTTTTCAAAATTAACATTGTTTTCATATTCAGAATTGTTATCAACTATGAGCAGCACTGAATTATCTTCTATTTTGTCGTTTTGAGTTGCATTCGAGAGTTCTTGTTTATTCAAAAAACGATGCTCTTCATTCGGAATACAAGAGGCATGATGTGAACCATTTACGATGGAAATCAATTTCGAATCATTATTGCTAAAAGCATTACGTTGAAACAAGCGTGAAATGCAATTTAAATCATCAGCACAAAAATCATTGCAATCATTCTCAAAGAACACATTATAAAAAAGCATATCATCATCAATATCATTGATTGGATCGCCTTCATATCCATCCACATCAATTATTTCTGAATTATGATGAATCTTATTATCAGATTCCTCGCCATAAGAATTCACTTCATCATTTGACAAATTATCAAAAAACACATTATCAACATTATTCTTGATTGGATCGTTTTTACATTCATCCACATCAATTAATCCCGTATTATGGTGAATCTCATCGTCCCTTTTTCTACCATAACAATGCGCATCATAATTGGACGATTTATGGGTATTTGGATTGACACATTTTTTTGAAGTATTAGAGAAAAAACCATTTTCAGTTTGAGTTTCAATCTCCCGAGAAAAAGGCATTTTAATAAAAGCATTATTTTCATTCCCCTGAGAATCGATGAAATTCGAGGGATTAAAAATAAATTCTGGGACATTTATTATTTGTATGAATGTGTAATTATCATTTTGTGATCACAACACTCTTTCGAACGACCCCTGACCGTACAAGGCCAACTCTCTGGGAACGCACGACCCGTTAATTATGACACACTTCTGATCATAATTAAGTACAACTCTATTATCCAACAGCCAGTCATTCCCTAAAATCATTTTATTTGATAAACCGGGAACTACGAGAAATGGAATTGATTTTTTATAACCTCCAATGTTAATATGTAAAAAAACTTGTTTGCTAATTCTTGTCATTTTCTTTCCAATAGTTGTAACAAGTAAAACATTAGAGACCGGCAGTTCCAAAGTTTGTCCATGATTTTGTAAATATTTATAAAAGTGTTCATAAATGCAAGTGATTTGACTGCCGGTGTCAATAAGAACAGGAATTGGAAAATTAAGAATAAACACCAGCAACATTAAACATTTTTGAATTTTCGAATATTCAGGTGGTTTTCTATTTTGAGACTGATTGATCAATTCATTATTTAGGTCCCCAAAAAATTCATAAGGCTCCTGACGCGTCGTCGGACCAATGCACACCGCGTCATCACTCACTTTAAATTATTAGTTTGTGTGTGAATGGGAGGGGGAACACTTAAATCAGGTAGCATGGGTGTATTAGAATTGTAACATAAGTTCGGTTGGATCATCACAGCATTCATTGAACTGAAGCGTGAGTCTGCGCATTGCCATAACCCAAGTTATTAGAATTGCAGGGATGATGCATGCACTGACATGTGTGATAA
>WSXT02110814.1:0-11202 GCA_011762715.2 Neuroterus valhalla
AAGTAGAGGTTTTCAGCAGTTTTGCGAAATTTGCAATTCTGTGTATGCATTACATGCATTGTAAACTGAATCAAGCATGTATGAAGCCGAGCGCGTAGCGCGAGGTAAATAAATTATCGAGCGTGAAGCGCGAGATTCGGATGCGAGATTCGGATGCGAGATTCGCGAGAATGTGCCCGCGCAGCGGGCAGATTTTTTTTTGCTCTTCAGGAAGGCGCCCCTACCCAGTGACTACCCGCGGGCGCCCTCAGGTACCCAGTCCGCCACTGCGTGGACATCGGTTCTGTAGACATTTGTTAGCATCGAATGCCTGCCCCGATCCTCGGCGTCAAATCTCCCGCTCGATAGTAGTTGAACGTAGTGAAAATACAACTAAGCAAGAATCCCGAACAGTCACTTACCCGAGCGCTAACCGTGCCCGTTCATACTTGAAATTCGAGATCCCGCCCAAGTCGAGAGTTACCACGCAGCTACTGCCGTCTGTTTAACACTTTCAAATATTTAAAATGATTTCTTCAATGTTTACACACACGTGTACCTACTAGTCCACACACACATACACACACAAACACACGTGAATTTATTGTTTGGCATAATTTCTAATACAGTGTGTTGCGACCACCTTTCTAGCTTATTTTAATGATTATCTACAGATATTGCTAATTGTAATTCTAGAGTGCGTTATAATAATATTTCGAGCTTGCACTCATTTAATTTCTTGTACCTCATGCCAGTCTGTTTATGTAACGTATTTCGCTTGATGCTTTCCTTCGAGAGTATAAGCGAATGATATCATTGTATATTTAAGAAGGCTGTGAGTCTGTACGGGTACGAGCCCGGGTTGCTCTGTTGCCATGCCAGGGCCAGGGGTCGAGGAATTCATCACCGCAACCTCAGTTTGTTTCCGACTCCCAAACGATGTAAAGCTAGCTCACGTTTTTTTTTATTTAAAGTGTTTTTTAGTGATTTAAATGATTGAGTTTGATTATTCATGCACCTAACTTCCCCTCAAAGTGGTGACCCCGTGAAAAGTGCATATCTTTTGGTACAGTGACAGTCAGTTTCGCTAACACAGCCTCGTGAATTGCAGTTTTCGTATTAGAATTATTGCTTGTGAAGTTCAGTCATTGATAGGAAGAATGTCTACAACTACAGCCACCACGACGACAGTGACGTCCGTTGTGACTACAACTACAATGGCCTCGCCGTTGAATGGTGCACGAAATACAGCACGTAACTCATCATTTGCAGGCCACATTCTACCCGATGATGTCATGATTAACCGCGTCAGAATGAAAATTCCACCTTCCTGTCCGGCAGATCCTGAGATGTGGTTCGCTCAGGTGGAAACACAGTTCGCCCTCGCAGGTATACTTTTAAATCAAACAATGTTCAACTACTTTGCCGGGAATTTAGATGCGAAATTCGCAGCTGCAGTGCAGGACATTTTAACCTCTGAACCTGGAGCTGAACGAACATATCAGAGACTAAAAACGGAGCTCATCAATCGACTAAGAGCCTCGCAAGATCAGAAGACACACGCCGCCTACTCGAGCATAAGGAAATAGGCGAACAAACGCCATCCCAGTTTCTCCGACACCATCGTGATCTTTCAGGTAAGTTCTTTCCAGATACTGTTCTGCGCTCACTTTGTCTCGGTCCGCTCCCTACGTCGATGCAGGATATCCTGGCAACAAAGGACCAGACCTAGCTTGACAAGCTGTCACAGCTCGCTGATGCCATCGCAGAAGCAACACCCAAGACCCATGTTACTAAGTTATCCACAAATTTAATAGCTCTAGAAGCCATGCTGCAACAGATTGCCTTCGTGACAACTAGGATGGCCGAAGTTTCAGTCCCATTGTCAGAGATCGCATTGGGCTCACGAGAATGCAATCGATCCACGTCTCGCGGTCGTTTCCGTGATCACAGCCAAAGTCGACCTCGCCGGAACAATCAGGACGGTGTCTGCTGGTACCACGAAACTTCCGGTAGTGACTTCCATCATGCAAGAGATGAAAATTACTCGAACTTCAAACAGTAACTGGTCCTTACCCTAGCATATTGTACCCAAAAATGGAGGTGAATGGCAGCCATGTCGTTTAGCCTCCGAAATGCAGCGCAAACCTTCCAGTATTTTATGAATGAATTACTTCGAGATCTCGATTCCGTAGACTGCTATATCGATGATGTTCTCGTTGCGTCAAAGACCGAACAAGAACATAAACTTCACCTACGCAAAGTACTTGACCGGTTCAAGACCTACGGGGGTCTGGTCAACCCATCAAAATGCGTCTGGGGCGGACGCACCGTCAAGTTGCTTCGCTATGAAGTCTCTATGAATGGTGTTAGACCCCTTCCAGAGAAAGTCGAAGTTAATTCGAATTATCCGCAACCAAAAACAACCGGAGAACTGTTAGTCCGGGAGCGGACAATGCTACCGTATGCAATAATATGTCTAGGGATAAAACCTTGTTATTCCTATGTATTTTGGGCCGCTGAATCCGAATATGCCCGCCGTTTTTTCGAAAAGTAGTACGTTTTGTTTAAATCACAATTGTTTAGATAAATTATGAAAAAATGACTTTTTCGATCGAGAAATTTTTTTTTTATACGAAATATGGCCCATGTTAGGATGAAAAGTTTTCTTGCAATTTTTTCGTGAAATGCATAGTTTAAAAGATATAAATTTTTTAAGGCGCAAAATTTGACGTTTTTCACTAACTTTGAACCGCAACAACTTCTGACCTATTCAATATTTCTGAAAATTTGGAAAACGAAATTCTCCTTTGAAAAATACTCTACAAATTCATTTGATTCATAATTAGCGTAGGTCTGGTGGAGATACCATTTTCGCGACTAATAGTCAGCACTTTTTCGACGTGTACATTTTTTTACGTGTCATTTCGGGAATGGATTTAAATTCGTGATAAATATCAGTTAAAAAATAAATTATTATTAATTTTAACCATCTCATTTTGTTAAACAATAAACTTCTTCAGTAATAGCCTGAGATTATGTATAATTTCAAACAATGCAATATCAAAGCTCATTAAAAATTTGACAACCAGAATTTGGGTCATAAACGTTAATGGGGTATCGTTCAGCTACTTTTATACTGTGACCTAATAGATCTTCAGAAGAACCTAGAATTAATGGAAATTGAAGAATAATTTGCCGTTAATTTTATAACCAAAAAATTTCAAACACTATACTTTGACAAAAATGAGGAAAATGATCTTCTTGTTTTTCAGTCAGAGAGCTTGATTTGGTTCTAACTTTACTAGTGTATTCAGACCAAGACAACTGATGAGCAGCTACAATCGTTCTGCATTAAACTATCAGAAAACTGCATTGTTTGAAATTATACATTAGCTTAGGCTATTACTCAAGAATTTTATTGTTCAACAAAAAGAGATGGTTTAAATCCATAATAGTTAATCTTTTAACTGATATTTATTACGAATTTAAATTCATTCCCGAAATCAGGACTGCGCGCGAGGCTTGCGAAGGGGTGCTGTACACGTCGAAAAAGTGCTGACTATGAGTCGCGAAAATCGTTTCTCCGCCAGACCTACGCTAATTATGAATTACATAAATTTGTAGATAATTTTTCAAAAAATAATTTGATTTTTTCAATTTTCAGAAATATTGAATAGGTCAGAAGTTGTTGAAGTTCAAAGTTAGTGAAAAACGTCAAATTTTGGGCTTCAGAAACTTTATATCTTTTGAACTATGCATTTATCGAAAAAGTTGCAGGAGACCTTTTCGTCCTTGAATGGGCCATATTTCCAAAAAAAGGAATTGTCCAGACCGAAAAAGTCATTTTTTCATAATTTGTTTAAAAAATTGTGATTTAAACAAAACGTACCACTTTTTCGAAAAAACGTCGAGCATATTCGGATTCAGCGGCCCAAAATACTTAAGAATAGCAAGGTTTTATCCTTGGACATATTATTGCATACGGCAGTATTGCTCGCTCCCGGACTATACGTCGGTTCGTAGGTAGATTGAATTTTTACCGAATTTGCATACGTAATGCCGGAACTCTATAGGCTCCATTAAACGACATATTACACGTTGACCTGAACGGCAACGCATTAGTCCCCTGGACTGAGAAAGCTGTCAGTGCCTTCGACGAGTCCCGGAAGAGTATTGCAGTAGCTGCTCAGCTAGTTTTTCCAGCACCAGGAGCTAATCTTGCCATTTTTGCAGATGCTTCTGATTTAGCCGTCGGAGCAGCGTTACAACAGCGAATAAACAACGCATGGGAACCTCTGGGTTGCTTTTCAAAGAAGTTGAGTAACGCAGAACGCAAGTACTGTGCATACGACCGAGAACTACTAGCAGTATATGAATCTATTAAATACTTTAGACACTTGGTAAAAGGAAGGATCTTCACTGTGTACATGGATCACAAACCTATTACTTTTTCATTTCAGCAGAAAAGTGACAAGTGTTCTCCGAAACAGTTCAGTTACCTAGATTTCATCGGACAATATACCACTGATACATGACATATATCTGGGATCGAAAACGTCATCGCCGACGCTCTTTCCAGAATCGAAGAACTCTCAACCGGAATTGACTTCATGGCTCTTGCAAAATCGCAAAATGAGGACACAGGCATTGAAACTTACCTTCAGCCGGAATCGGCTTTGCAGCTAGAAAAAGTCCAACTACCGGGTACCGACGTAGCCGTCTACTGTGACGTTTCAACCCGCACGGCTAGACCTTTTCTCACAAAGCCTTCCCGACGGGTGTAAGCCTTTCGTTACATCAATTATCGTACACAGGAACCAAGACCATGGTAAGACTGATAACAGAACGCTATGTGTGGTCGTCAATGAAGGTCGACTGCCGTCAAAGGGCTCGCGCGTTCATCCAGTGTCAATAATCCAAAGAATCTCGACACGTCTCATCATCGGTGGATTCGTTTACTTGCTCTCCCAAAAAGTTTGAACGTATACACATCAACCTCGTAGGGCTTATGCCTTTTTCAAGAGGATACAAGTACTGTTTCACCTGCATCGATCGATTTTCACGGCGCGGTGGCCCGAAGCATTTCCAGTAGATGACATCCAAGTAACTACCATTGCACGAACTCTTATTGCTGGTTGGATCGCAAGGTTTGGCACACCTCTCCAGATTACGGCAGATCAGGGAATGCAGTTCGAATCTCAATTGATCAATGAAATCATTCAATTTCTTGGGACTCGACACCCTCGTACGACCACTTATCATCCAGTTTCCAATGGATTGATCGAGCGTATGCATCGACCTTTTAAAGCAGCAATCAGCTGTCACCAGACCGCAGACTGGGTTGACACATTTCCAGTAGTGCTGTTAGGTTTCCGAACATCAAATGACTCAGAACACACGCCATTGGGTTACGCGGAAGAACTTCACAGTTATTCTCAACTACTAAGACCTGTTAGTGGAACATGCCATCTTCAGGAAAAACCAAGTCAGGCAGTCGAGTCAGATTGCCGGATCACCTGCAGGGTGGTTTCTCATGAATACTTAGGTGAAGAAATTCCAGAGTCATCCATTCGTGATCCCATTGTTGGGAAATTACTTCTCTACTTGTTTCTAGTGAAAAATTTGCAGTGAACTCGCCAGTGAATGAGCCTACTTTGTAAGAAAATATATCTTCTTTTCCTACAAACCTAAATCACGTCTCTTACGTTTTCAGAACAGAACTGTTTGTAAAAAATGTGGAACAGACATTTCAGTTTATTAAAATTTGAATCAGACACTTGAAAAGAATGTTGATTGAAAAAACTCCACTTTAACGTCTAATGCACGAAGTGACAAAGAACTTCGATTGTGACTTTCGATTTTAATGAGTTATCAACCTAATTAATTTCAGATTGAGTGACTAACAGATGGATGTAGTGACTGATAGGCACATTGAAGAACTTTATAGTAATTTATAGACCCAGTGCAGAATACTGCTCGACCTCTCAAAGTCAACTCAGTTCTTATTACATGTCATACTAGATCTACTTCACTACAAATTCGAAACTCTGGTTCAGGAATGAAGGAATGAGCCCTATCTTGATGGAAATGGAAGAGTTCCAAGAAAGGGACTCGTGATGGACATTGCATTCGATCGTGAAATCAGAATTAAACATGAACAAGTTGAATATCATGAAAGGTTGTTCATAAGTTGCACTTTCTGAATAGATAAGGGATAAAAAAGCATTTATCAACGTGAACCCATGCTAGGGTGTGTCTGGAAAAAACTATGCAGAACTATCTTCCTCTCTTTTCTGACTATCGTGTGTTTCGTTCATTGATGGCTTCGCTTTCATCATAATCAACGCGCCATTCATCGCTCCTTTACACAGAAAAGAAGGAGTGACAAAATTGAAATCTCAAGTGACGAACTGATATCGGAAAAATGAGTAAAAGTGACAAAATTAAGGTCTCAAGTGACGAACTGATTGATGCGGTCGTCGTCGGAGAAAGATCAGTGTAAGTTTTGCTGTGCTTCACATTTTTCAAACCAAAATTTTCGTTTCCAGAATGGAATCTTTTTTTCCACCACATGTTTTTCTCGAATGATTATTGGCGATTATTTACGAAGTATCTTTTTTTCTAAAAAAAATGGACTTGCTCGATATGGCAACTAAACCTTTTTTTATCTCACAAATGATAACAAAACTCTAGGAGATGTCTGCATTGCGTAGTCCATTCACTCCAAACAGAGGCTGCCAAAGAAGCGTCACAAGCGAGGAGAACGAGTAGAAATTGGAAAAGGAGGCAAGTAGGGAAGAGGAGGAGGAAGATAGTGATGGAGTGGGGGGAACTAACAAGAGAGACGAAAGGGGGGCTGGCGCGATCTACATAAGGTCCGTCAGGTAGTAGTAGGGCGCCTAATAAGAGAAGGAGGCCTTCCAACATAGAACTCCTCAGTAGGGAGGCATCGCGCTCGCTCACGAGAAAAACGAAAAGTTTCCTCGACGACTGGCGCAAATATGCGAACACGACCAGTAGCAAAGAAATGGGTCGCGAGAGGGAAAGGTCGACTGAGGAAAGAAGCAAAAGAGAGGAGGAGTATTAGGATATAGAGGAGGCAAAATCGAAGAAAACTAAATTGAGAAAAATGCCACAAAGGGAGAAGAGTGAGGAAAATTTGAATTCGAAAATGTGTAAAGAATTGAGTGAGGAGATATGCTAGAGAATGCAGGTTGTGGGTGAGGAACTGAGAGAGGACGTACGGAAACTGCGGAAGAAATTAGAAAAGAGGGAAGAATTATGGAGAGCAGTGGTAAGCGAGGGGAAAAATGAAGCTAAGAAAAGGGTCAGGTAGAGAATGAGATTGTATGTGAGTGATTAACGCAGATAGAAAAACAGATAGAAGGAGAACAAAGAAAGAGGAGAAGAAAGAACTTTGTGAATAGGGGGTGGATATAAAAAGCGGAATGGGAGAGGAAGAGGTGAGGAAAGCGATAAGAGACATAGGAGCAAAAGTAACGGTAGAAACAGTAAGGAGAATAGGGAGAATTGAGGAAGAGAGGAAAGGCATCTGTCTGGTGACACTAGGAAGTGAGGAGGGTAGATTCAAAATAATGGGAAAAAAGAGATTGCTGAAAGAAAGAATAGAGAGAATCGGAGGAGAAAATGGATTATAGGGCAAAGTGCATGGGAAGAAAGAAGAAAATGTAGCAAGGTTATAGTAAGGAGGGATAGAACATGGTTAAATGGAGAGTTGAGGATTTGGGACGAAGAAGAAGAAGAACTAAAAGCCTATCAAACAAGGCAAGGAAGAGAAAAACAAGAAGGACAGCGGAATGAAAGTGAGGAAAACGCGGCGGGGTTTACAAAAGACAAAAATGATTGAAAACGAGAACAAGAGGAGCGGAAGAGGGTGGTAAGGAAGTTAGTATAGCGTTCTGGAATGAGTCAGGTTCCTGGGATGATTTGGAAAAGTGGAACGTAATAATTTTGAGTGAGACATGGGTGGTCGAAGGAGACTAGAAGAGAATAGAAAGGAAGGACCAAGAGGATATGTTTGGAAAATGCAAGAAGCAAGGAAGGAACACGAGAAAAGGAGAGGGATGGGTGGCATGGTATCAGAGGTAAGAAAGCATCTTTTGGTAGATCAGAGAGCAGATGAAGAGGGTGAAATAAGTGATGAAGTTATGATGAGAAGAATTAAAGTGGGGCGGGGAGGGGCAAAAGAGTAGCAGTCGTATGCGTTCACAGGAGAAGAGGGGGAGAGGAGGGATGAAAAGTTATAAGAAGAAGGATAGAAAAAAAAAGAGAGGAGCTGGTATTGATTGAGGGTGACCTGAATGCGTGGGCTGGAAATCAGAGAGGAGAGGTATGGGATGAAGAGGAGGAAGTGTTCATGAGGAAATCAAAACATAAGGAAATAGATCGCGAGGGTAGGATACTTCTGAACTTGGCAGGAGAAGCAGGATGGTTCATTTGTAATGGGAATACAAAGGAGGACGAGGATGGTGAAATAACATTCACAGGGAAATGAGAAACAGTAACAGACTACGTTCTAGCTTAAGAAAGGGTAAGGAAGATTATGATAGGAATAGAAGTGGGTAGTGATAAAGGCTCAGAACACTTCCCAGTAATAGCGAAAATGAAAGGAGGTCATGGACATTCTGAAGGTAAGAAGAGAAGGGGAAAGATAAGAAAGGTAAACATGAGGCACTGGGGAAAAGAAAAGTTGAAGGAATCCGGAGCAAAAATTAAGAAGGAGGATCTAGAAGGTAAAAGAGAGGAAGGGGTAGATGAGGTAATAGGAAGAATGAAGGTGGTAATAGATAAGGTAAAAGAAGCTGTATCACCAAAAGAGAAGGGGGACATAAAAAGAGTAGGATGGTGGGATGAGGAATGTAAGAAAGGTAAAGAGAAAATAAATGAGAGTGTAACAGTAGAAAGGGAGAATATGAGGTAATGGTAAACGAGAAAAAGCAGAAGAAAAAGGAAAGATAAGAATCAGTAGTTTAAAGCATATATGTAACTTAGTTCAAAGGGAACGGGTACCCTCAAACCCGTTAAAGGGATGAGAATAAATTATATTAGATTACAAGTTTAGAAAACTCTCTCAATTCGTTGATTACTTTTTTCAATTGAGTTATTCATAACCACAGGTCTTAACTTAAATTTGATATAAGTTGACTATTCTTAAAAATTCTGAAAATTATGTGATTTTTTAGCCGTTTTTCTGAATTTTTCAAATGAGGAAGGGAATGAGAATTGTCTTGCTCTTTTTTTCCATTTTGATTCTAATATTTCTTTCCATAATTTTTTATTCAAAATGAATGAACATTTTTATTTTTTTAATGTTAGAACAACTGCTTTGACGATCATCATTTATGATTAAATTCATATTTTTTATTTTGATGTGATGGTTCCTGTTCTCTACTTTGTTTTCTTTTAGTTCCATACATAATTTTTTATGTGTAAATAATGTATTTTCCTTTGTCATTTAATGGCCATTTTTTGTGAAATAAGAATTTTTTAAATGAAAAACCTGTTCTTTGATCAAGATTCAACCCATTTCCATATATCGTTGTTTTCACTCACTTCGAAAACTATGTAATGATGTTACTTTTCCAATAGTGTTTATCAGATCAATCATTATTCATTCATTATTATTCATTAATATTGAAGATAATCGATAAGGTCGATAAATAAATATTTATGTACTGTAACGGTGATGCCCGGCTATCCACCGCTGTATATTTATAGAATTCGAAGACCTGCAAATAGTCAATAGAGCGCAAAAATTGACTTCGGACCAGGATTCGAACCCAGGCCGCCGAATTATGAGGTCGGCACGCTATCCACTGCGCCACGGAGCCCGATATTATTCCGACTCAATGCCGTCGTAGACGTTTCAAATTTTGGCTCTACATTCACTATATGCTTCTTACTATACCAGTAAGGAGGTAGAGATCACTAACTTTGTGGGTTTAACTCATGTTAAAACCACAACGTTACAGTATATGTACATTATTATACATTATTCACATTGACATCAATATAATCAATATTTCTTGATATCAGTCTTTGCGTTATTCTCTTTACTATTATTTATCAATAATAGTGCTCAATATAATCATCAGAGTCAATCATTATTATCAATGAATATAATCCAACATTCAAATCATTCATAAATATCAATACCTGTCAATCGTTGCTCATTGTACTTATTGCCACATTCGGTTGACTCGCACTGAACATGATTCATTTATGAGACTGACATTATATAATAAACGAATGTTCATCATACAAAAAAGGAAAATATAATTTCCAAGCCATTTCCTTAGAATAACATTTAATTTGCGCGCATATTTGATGTCCAAGCAAGGAATTAGAGATGGAAACTATCGATAACTGATGTAAGCTTCGTAAAAGTTAACGAAAACTATTGGTAAGATATCGGTAACTTCCCCCACTCTCTTCCAAGAGCGGGATTTTGAAATTTGTTGAACCGCCAGAATAAATTTCTTGACTGAGAACAATATTTTTATTGAATTTTTATAAATTTTATATTTATTTTCCATCCCTACAAGGAATAATAATCCTGGTTACCATGTTTACCCATAAGAGCCGTGTGGGTTGAATGCTGGAAGGCTTTTCATGTTCCGTCAGTATTCGTATTGTTCAGTATCATTTGTATAGATTTTACCACCGACATTGTGCGACCGAATGAGTAGCTACTGAATGAATAGTTTATTCGAATCTTTGGAAAAATCATCGCTCCAAGTGTCCATTACGTCGTCCTCAAGCACATGAAAAAAATATCAGTGTCATTTTGATACACACCATATTTTGCAAAGGTATGGTATTTTTTTCAGGTTATATTCCAGTTTGCTTACTATCAAATAAAAAAATTGATGCAACTTTTAAAAAAAAGTTCTTCTCATTTTATAACAGTTGAAAGGATCTGAATTGATCAATAAATTCATAACTGAATTCTTATAATCATGATAACTCATTACAAAAGTCTCCATTCTTTAAAATAAAAAACAAGTTTGAGCCGAGGGGTACATAACTCTGAATTCTGTTGTACACCGATTGCATGATTGCAAGTGATTTCAAGTAAATGCTAGTAATTGCAAGTGATTGCAAGTGATAGCAGGGTCAATTTTGAGTGATTGCAGTTATTTTGAGTGGATTTCCGAGCGATTCCAGTGATTTTTTATGATTTTACGGTTAAGTGCGAGA
>WSXT02110825.1:0-11202 GCA_011762715.2 Neuroterus valhalla
GTATGTATGTATGTATGTATGTATGTCTGTCTGTGAGCACGATAACTGACGAAAAAACGAATCTATTTTATTGGCCTTTAGTACTCTCTTTTAGTGTTAAAAAGTCGAGGTCAAGTTCGTTAGCCAGTCCTTTTGGATGTAAACTCAAAAAGTTGGAGCATTTTGAAAATTTTTTAGACTATTTTTCCCAAGACTCAGAAATTTTGAGTACGGGTTTCTGTAGGAAGTGAAAAGTGAAATATTTTATCCTTATGATATTTTTTGATGGAAAAAAAGTGTCAGAGTTATGGCAATTTCAAAATTAAAAAATATAATAAAAAATTAGGGTTTTTCGCCAAACATCGCAAGGTATGAAAAAAAGTTAGAGAATAAAAATGTTTCTTTTTGCAAGCCCTACAATATGGTGGATACCACTTTTTGAATTTTCTTAGAAAACCGAAAATTCCAATTTTGATCGCACCAAAAAAATTGGAAAAAAATCTGTGAACTGGATAACTTTCGAAATAAAAGAAGGGGAGCATTTCGAAAAATTTTTTGGAATTTTTTTCCAAGACTTAAAAATTTCAACTAAGGTTTTTTGTAGTTGGTAAAAAGTGAAGCAATTTATCTCCATGATTTTTTTTGATAAAAACAAAATTGTCAGAGTTATGGCATTTTCAAAATTCAAACATGTAAACGAAAATGAGAATCTTTAGGCAAACAACGCAAGATATGAAAAAAAGTTCAAAGAAAAAAATGTTTCTTTTTGGGAGCCCTCCGGGATGAGCTTTTCCACTTTTCGCGTTCTCTCAAATAATTGAAAATTCAAATTATGGTCGCACAAAAAATGATGAAAAATAGTAAGTTTTCTTTTTTGGTTAAACGGTGCAAGGTAGGGGAAAATTTAAATGAAGTAAACTTGTGCACCAAAAAAAGATCTACAAATATGATAATATCAACTTTTTGATAGGACAAGTAGTTTTTGCTTCATTTAAAAAAAAACAATGTAAAAAATGAAAGAAATGAACTTTTGGACAATTGACACAAGCTTAGGAATAATTAAATAGACACAAGTTATTTACCAGAAAAAGATCTTCAAACGCGTTATCAACTTCTTCAACAGGATATGTAATTTTCATTTCAATCAGAAAAAATAACTATGAAAATGAAATAATAAAATATTTGAAAAAAAGGACTAAAGAAAGAAAAAAGTTATTCACCCGAAAAATATCTGTAAATTCGTTATAAATTTTCCCATTAGACGCGTAGTTTTTGTTTTATTCGTAAAAAATAGAATTGAAAATTACAACAACAATAACAACAAAACTTCTCTACCGTTTTGGCCAAACTTTGATCGAGTGCGCAGCACGAGACACGCGATGAGAATGTATTCGTTAAAGCCGGAGAAGCTTCAACAAAAGAGAAGTTACACTCATCAAATTAAAGAAGTCGACATTTCGCTTCTGAGTTCACAAGCTCTATATAAAACTGTAGGGAGGTGCAAAGGCCGAGCGCGGAGCGTGAGGTGAGATTACCATCGAGCGCAAAGCGCGAGATCCAAAAGACGCCTGCCCTAGGCGAGCTGAAACTTGCGAGCGAATGAGGCAAAAACTACTGGTCCTATCAAAAAGGTAATTTTACCAAATTTGTAGATCTTTTTTGGTGCACAATTTTATTTCATTTATATTTTTCCGTACCTTGCATAGTTTCATCAAAAAATTAATCTCTCTGTTTTTAATTATTTCTTGTGCGACCAAAATTTCAATTTTTGATTTTTTGAGAAAATTCGAGAATTTGTTAAGATCATCCTGGAGGGCTCTCAAAAAGAAAAAATTTTGTCATCAAACTTTTTTTCATATCTCGCGTTGTTTGGCTAAAAATGCTCATTTTCGTTTATATTTTCGAATTTCGAAAATGCCGCAACTCTGACAATTTTTTTATTTATCGAAAAAAAATAAGGATAAATTGTTTCACTTTCTACGTGCTACAAGAAATTATACTTACAATTTTTGAGTCTTAGGGAAAAAAGTCCCATGAAATTTCCCAAATGCTCCCACTCTTTTATTTTTTATCCAAAATAACTGGTTAACGAACTGGACTTGTCTTCTTGATCCCTGAAAATGGATGCCAAAGCACGATCGAATATGATCATTCTTTTGAAAGTTATAGAGTTCACAGATTATTTTTCATTATTTTTTGTGCGATCAAAATGGGAATTTTCGGTTTTTAGAGAAAATTCAAAAGGTTGTATTCCCGACCTTGTATGGCTCCTAAGAAGAAACATTTTTTGTCTTTGACTTTCTTTTCAATTTCGCGTTATTTGGCTAAAAATTCTCATTTTCGTTTATATTTTCAAATTTTGAAAATGCCATAACTCTGACAATTTTGTTTTTATAAAAAAAAAATCATCAGGATAAATTGTTTCACTTATCACCTACTACAGGAAACCGTACTTTAAATTTTTTAGGCTTAAGAAAAAAGTCCAAAAAAAATTTCAAAATGCTCCTCCTCTCATATTTTTGATCCAAAATAGCTGGTTAACGAACTCGACTTGTCTTCTTGATCCCTGAAAATGGGTGCCAAAGCACGATCGAATATGATCATTCTTTTGAAAGTTACAGAATTCACAGATTATTTTTCATTATTTTTTGTGCGATCAAAATTGGAATTTTCGGTTTTTAGAGAAAATTCAAAAGGTTGCATTCCCGATCTTGTATGGCTCCCAAGAAGAAACATTTTTTCCCTCTGATTTTTTTTTCAATCTTGCGTTATTTGGCTGAAAATTCTGATTTTCTTTTATATTTCCGAATTTTGAAAACATCATACTTCTGATAATTTTGTTTTCATCGAAAAAAATCATGAGGACAAATCGTTTCACTTTTCAAGTGATACAAGAAATTGTACTTACAGTTTTCGATTCTTGGAAAAAAAAGTCTAAACCAATTTTCAAAAGTCTCCCCCTCTTTGAGTTTTCGTCCAAAATAGCTGATTACCGAACTCGTCCTTTCATTTCCGGGTTTGAAAAAGTGTGCCAAAGCACAATCTAATATGATCATTCTTTCGAAAGTTATCGAGTATACAGATTACAGACAGACAGACACCTTCGCAAAAATCGTTTTTTCTGACTCAGGTGGTCTCAAAACTTAGAGATTTTATCAAATCCGTAAATGTCCATTTTCGCGTAAAACCAATACGTTTTTATTCAGAATAAGAATGTGAAAAAGCATATGAAATGAAAAAATCTGGTAAAAAATTATATTGCTTATATGTAGTAGAATTATTCTTTTTCGAAGAAAACTGGGTTACGTGATTTCAAAGTTCTAAAGCACTAAAAAAGTGGCAATGAGAAGGGAACAATTCATCATGTCAGAGTACAGATTGTTGACTTAAATTGAGTTCAACAATATCGCTGCGCTTCAAATTTGTAAATAACAATAATTCATAATCCAGCTGATAAGCTGTGTTTATGTAAATAGTAAATTGTGCCAGGGCACACAATATTTCATGCAATTGGAGTATGCTTTTCTACCTTTCTTGTTGACTGACCTTTGAGGTTAGTTTAAAGGGATGAATACGCAGCAGAACATTCGTAGAAACAGTGCGTGTGGGACAAACAATCAAATGCGCATGCGCTATAAATTTGCACTTTCTCAGCCGAGAAGTAGTATTAAAATTCTAATTTAAATATATTATTTGAACAAACGATCTGCACCTGTATCCAATAAAGAAATAGGATACTGTTATATTTTTGAATCTTGAATGATATTCTGGAAATATAACTGCTACCTTCAGATTTGGTGTGTTCAGAAACAGGGTTTTCCATATTAACAATTTTTATAATAAAGATATTTTCTGCAATTTTGAAATGAGTGAATTTGAACTTTACATTAATATTTTCTTCAATACTGCAGTAAAAATGTTGGAACCCAATTATTCGGTTCGCAATGGTTCGCAACAGATAATCGTTTGAGCATTTACGCAATGCAATGGAATTGGCTTACCGGCATTTCTGTATGGATTTGAATTTTTCACTTGCCACGCGCCAAGGATTCAACTCACGTATTCCCATGTGTGTGTATATATGTGAGCTGACATGACCGAGTAGCCCGATTCGCGCCTGCGATATTACATCAATTACATACATATCGACAAATCATCTGTTTGTATACAGTCGATGCTTTCTCGATCCTATCTTAATTATGCCCATCAACAAATTCCACGAGAGTTTCGATAAGCCTGACGAGTTATGAGTTTCGACAATGTGGAAAATACAAATGTTAATTTAGCTACACTTACAGATTATTTTTTTCCATAAGTGAAAAATTGAAAGATGTAGAGAGTTGATATTTAGTAGGAAAGCTCAGACGAATTTTGACGATTTTCTACTGCTTTCGATTCTTGCAAAAAAATCTTTTAAAAAATTATTATATAATTATATAATGATTAATATAAAATATTATTATCAATTATGAAAAATTTTATTGGCCATTGACAGAAAGTTGAGGATATTATCACAGTACAAAATAATACTTTAAAGAGTTACACCTTTAATTCAGAAACGCAGTCATAAATCCAAATGAATGTTTTCACACGGAATCGATTCACATCGATTCATTTTTTTTTTTTTTAAATGGTGTCAGACAGTCAACTCTTTTCCCGTGTGATGTAACATTCCTGAGTGCTGTTTTTTTACTTTGATGTCTCGTTTGTTTCAAATATTTGATTTGAGTAAGGATTTTTCACCATTTTACACCAAAACAAACTTTAACATATTTAATGTATTGTATTTTGAGGTTTTATAAAATAATATCACATTGTGATTGTTATTTCGGATTCACTTGGTAAAATTTGGTCAGTTTCTCCCATGAGTATTTTACCCCGGTCACTTTTTATGTATTCCACATAGTTTTTAAACAAAGTCCGAGCAAACCAAACGGATAGAAAATTTGCGTTTTCACGAGGGGGATTTTGTTCCTCGATCGATAAGACGTGGGAATGTTTGGCAGTTATTTTGCAAAGTCAGGAGCAGGAGGGGTTTATATTTTTTTTTCACAAAAACACAATATTTAAAAACTGTTGAGATCTTCGTTAATATTTCGAAATCGATGCTAGATATTAAGAAAAGTAAGACAAAACTTTTGTATAATTCGTCTAAGACGACCATATTTTGCTGTGTTTTGACCTTGTAACTATCTTGCATAGTTTGAGAAAGTTAACTTTGTTATTTTCCGGCATTCTCCTCATTTTTTTTTAAATATAAAATATGAAAGTGTGAGAAATAAAAATCAAAACTTTTATTATGTAACACTTCAGAATATCTTTAAAAAATAAAAATAAAAATTCGTCAATTTTTGAAAGTGTGAAAAACTGGGAATCGAATGGTTAGAAAATCAAAGAATTCTAAAATTATCTTCATATTCTATTCATCATTATTTTTAATTGAGGATTGATAAATTCTTGTTTTTTTATTACAGATTCAACCTCTAATAAAACTTAAAATAATTGGATTGCGTAACTCCACAAGTAGTTACGAGAATAATCTATTGTGGTAGATACTACTATTTGGAATGGATGATACAATGCATCCTATATATTTGAAAAAATGTTTAATTGATTCATAAACATGAAAATTTTGTGGATATTTTACGTAAGTCTATAATAGTGTCTATACAGATCATTCATAACAGTTCATCAAATACTAGAATAAATACTTCACAAAAGAGAAAATTTGTTTGAATCTACAAAAAAATCCAGAATTCGCAATATTAGGTGAATCGAGTTCGAAATTCACTATTTTTCTTCACAATTAATCACGAAATGCGAATAAAATATTACTTTTCAAATATCACCCTGATAAGTCTGTTTTTTAGGGTCCCAAAAAACCCCCATAAGTGAAAAAATGGGTTTTTCGAGTTCTTGGCGCTAATTATGATTTTTGGTGTTTTTTTAACGCAGAATGTTTCCAATACATGGAATACTACTTTGTACTGATAATTAAATGTTTATTTACATTGTTTGAAGAAGTTATTATTGTTTTTTTAGCAACTTTATCTTAGAAAAGGATAAGAAAGTCAAGGTTTTTTCTGAATGTTTTAAATTATTTTGAACGTTTCAGTTGAAGCGAGGTAATAATCAATCAGACTTAACAAAAATAATTGTTTAAACAATTTCTTATTGATTTTAAAAATATTCTCTTAGAATAATGCTACAAAAATGCGCTTTTTTCGGAAACTTACAACTTTTGGTCCTCCTTCTACTTAAGGTAAGTAATTATTTAATTTTATTCAGCAAAAATAATTGCTTGAACAAATTATAAATGTTTATAGCCATCTTCTTTTAGATTATTACTACATAGTTCCGGGTTTTCCCTGAAATTTTTTACTTTTTATCACTTTTCAATTAGATTGAAGTAATAATTAATTAACGCTAGAAAAATTAGTGATTGAACAATTGATCATCATCGCTAATAATATTTTCTTTGCTAATGATAGATACTTGCGATTTTTTCTGAAATTTTTGACTTTCTGACCATTTTTGACTTGGAGTGAGTTGATATTCAATTTAATTTAACAAAAAAAATTGTTTAAACAAATTATTATTGTTTATGGCTATCTTATCTTCAACTTTGCTTCACCTTTTTAGTTGTTAACAAATAATAAATAAAACTTAGAGAGAATCATATTTTAAATAGTATTGTATTTTTTTGAGTAAGTTCTTTTTGTTCTTTTCCTACTGTAAAAAAAAATTAATCATAACCAAGAAGCTGAATCCATTCAGTGAAATTTCGAATTTTCTACTAAAATTCTGGATCTTCAACGCAAAAATTGAATTTTTAGAAAGTAGTTCAACTTTCAATCAATGAGTTGAATTTCAGACCTTAAAAAAATATAAATTTTTGAATAAAGATATAATCGTTGATATTTCAAGAAAAAAAATTATTTCAAATTAAAAACAATCTAATTTAAACAGAAATAAATCAATTCAATCTAATTCAATACAATTGAATGTCATGCAAATTCCTTTCAGTGCAAAGTTAAACATATCAGAAAAAACCACAACTTTCTAGCACTTATCCAAGAGAAAATGGTTATAAACAATAATACATTGTTTAAAAAAGCATGTTTGTTAAATCGCGTTGATTATTACCTCACTAAGTGAAAAGTGGAGAAAACGCTTAAGAGTTTTGAAGAAACCGAAAATTGTTAGCACGTATCTAAGAGGAGAAAGCTATAAACAATAATGATTTTTTTGAACAATTTTTTTTGTTAAATCAACTCAAATATTACCTCACTTCAAGTGGAAAGTAGGCAAAAAGTTAAAAATTTCAGAAAAAACCACAACTTTGTAGCATTATTCTGAGAGAATATTGTTTCAATTAATACCAAATTGTTTAAACAATTGTTTTTGTTACTTTGATTGATTTTTACTTCGCTTTAACTGAAACGTTGAAAATAAGTTGGAAAATTCGGGAAAACCCTTGACTTTCTAACCCTTTTCTAAGAGAAAGTTGCTAATAAAAGAAATAAATTGTTAACACAATATAAATAAACATCTCATTGTCAGCATAAAGTAGTATTTTATGTATTTGAAACAATCTGCGTAAAAAAACCGCAAAAATATTATAATTAGCGACAAAATTGAGAATTCTGAATGAAATTTCCAAAAACGTCTTTTTTTCTTACGGGAAATACGTGTTGGACTCCATGGGGCTAGCACCACCTCTGAATATAATTGAAAAAAAATGCATTTATTTTTTTGTGGATTCGAAAAAACTTCTGGGCGTTTCGCATAAAAATATCTTTTATTTTTAAAGTAAAACTTTTTAAAGTAAAAACATTGTTTGTAATTTAAAACCTGAGTATTAAATTTAGGCGTTCCAATTGGAAAGCTTTTAAATAAAAAATAATGAATATTTTGGTCTTTCATTTGAAACCTTCCCCCTTTTCTTCTCTCAGTTTTGAATTTTTACATAAATTATTATAAAAACCTTGCAAAATTTTGAAATTATTACAATAGAATCCTTTCTGCCTGGAAAAAATAACACTTCAAATTTTTTTATTTAATTTATATATATTATTAATTCATATATTCATTAGAATAAATAAACATTTTAACCGGAAACTGCGTCTTATCACCAATTCTCTAATCATAAAGAAAAATCCGATGAAACGGGGCCCCAAATATCCTACACACGATCCGAAATTTTCGGGCGTCTATGTTTTACTGAGATTTTGAAAAATTTTTGCGTGTTGTGTTAGCTGTGTGGTTAAGATCATCTTCAAAATAATTTTATTTTATTTTATTGGCATCCCTGTTTCCCTAAGTTTCATTAACAGTCCTCGAAAGTTCCATTCACTCGCTTTGTCACCCAACCGAAATTTCATTGCCTGACTTCAGATTTTCATTGACAGTCTTTTGTAATTCTTTAACGTCTTATATTTTTTCAAAAAATATCTGTCAAATTTTGTAACGAAGACTTTTCCAATTTCTGATGCATTTAAAACCCCATCTGGAAATGGTTGACTCAGTCAATTAAAATTTCGATAACCTATTGTTTCCGTGATGATTCTACGCGTTTGTATAAATCTTAGAACGGAAGCTGCTTATCGTAAAACATGACTTAACCGAGACAGGAACTTCGTTGAATCACAAGTGCATTTGAAGTTATTTTGAGGTTTCGCTCATGCTTGTTTTTATATTCTAATAAAACTTATCCGAATATAAAAATTTTGATCCCATATATTTATTTAGGTTAAATAAATGTAAATCTGCTACCTATATTTATTTGGTCCCTTATGGAGTTGACATTATATACTTATATTTTTGGCCAGCTTCAATTATATTGTTAAATGAACAAACTCATTGATATTGACAACATATCTCTGTGCAGCCTGATAAATATTCAAAAGAATTTATTCATTTTTTTTGAGTTGTAGAGGATCTTAGGCTACTTTCTAAAGCATTGAATGTAATAATAATATTTTCCAAGAAGCGTGACATGCATTGAAACTCATCTGAAAGGAGCATCGCATGAGACACAATGCTGAGCGTCAATTCCAAGGTTCAAAAATTTTCGTTCATTTTTGAATGATGAACAATGAACATTCAATACTGGAGGATGAATTTTACTTCGAATCTTCCACATTTTTTCCACGAAGCTATCATTGACACTTTCACCTTTTCCTGTCATATCTCTCCTCAAATTCCAATGCTATTCTCTTATATTTGGAAACTTGGTCTCCATAAATTATCTGAATTTTGGTAGTCGTTAAAGAATAATTAAATATCGGCTTTTAATTTGGTTTAATGAAGATTTACTGCTAGAATATTTTAATTAATTAGATGCGAATCTAGACTTTGTCCCTAATTTTTTGCTTCTTTTTGATAGTATCACATTTTTATAATCAAATGCTCGAAAGTTTGAGCGCGCGTCATTCGGATCTCGCGCATCGCGCTCGGCATCATACGTGCTTGAGTCAGTTTCAAGTGTAATGCATACACAGAGTTGCAAATATTGCAGAACTGCTGAAAACCTCTACTTCTACGAAGATTATTGCATTTTTTCTCCATCTTTGATGAAATTTTTTTTATATTAAGTCTACTTAAGGCTCTACTGGCCTTAAGGAACACATTCTCATTACAATACTCGCCACTGATATTTACATCTCGCATAGTTTGTTTAGGAAATTGAATTTTTCATTGTTTAAAAAGCGTTGTCACGATTAAAACAAAAAATATACGCCTTATTGAAAAAAATGTTTCGTAAAACTTGTAGAACTTTCTAAGATGGAAAATTTTTCTATTAGTTATTTCTTCCTATCTCTTATTGTTTGGCTTGAAGATGGAATTTTTTATTTTTGTAAGTGCGTTATCGCGATTGAAACGAAAACTTTTCGTCTTATCAAAAAATACTCAACGATAAATTTGTAGATTTTTTGAAGGTAAACAATTTTTGAACTTTTCATTCTTTTCATATATCGCATAGTTTTGCTCAAAAATAGAATTTTCCATTCTTGTTAATATTTTTCACGATTTAAACAAAACTATGCATCTTATGGGAAAAATGGTATATATAAAATATATAGATCTTTTTATAGTGAATAATTTTTGTCTTCAACATTTTTTCGCACCTTGCATAAGTTGAGCGGGAACATGAATTTTGGATTTTTCAAAAAGCGATATTGATGGATAAATCCAGAACCATTGGTCAAAAATGGCTGGTTGAGGAACTCGTTCTTCTTTTTGTGGCCTTGAAAAATTGTGCCAAAACCCAATCCAATATGACCATTTTTTCGAAAGTTGTCGAGTATACAGATTACAGACTACAGACAACAGACAGACAGACACCTTCAGAAAAACCATTTTTTCACATTAAACCAATACCTTCTCATTCAGAATGAGAATGCAGAAGACGAAAGATGAAAAAAAGAGAATGAAGAGGATTTGAAGGTTGCTTTTTCTTTTATCTTTCCTCTTTTTTTTTCTTCACTTTTTTCCATAAAAGGTGTATTCGAAGATGTTTGTCCAAATTTAGTCGTTGGATTCTTCTTTTTTCATTCAATTACCAGGGGTTTCAGATTTCAACTCAAAGTTTTTGGACGTTAAGAAGAGATTTGATATTGTCTTTTTCAATTTAAGATTCTAAATTGTTTTTCGAAAACTACTTGTCCTATCGAAAAGTTAATTTTATCAAATTTGGTGATCTTTCTTTGGTGCACAATTTTAGTCCATTTATATTCTCCCGTACCTTGCAGAGTTTGATCAAAAAATGAATCTTTTTATTTTTCATTATTTTTTGTGCGACCAAAATTTTAATTTTCGTTTTCTTGAGAAGACTCAAAAAGTTGTACAAATCATCCTGGAGGGCTCCCAAAAAAAAGTTTTTTCTTCAAACTTTTTTTTCATATCTTGCGTTGTTTGGCTAATAATTCTTATTTTCGTTCATATTTTTGGATTTTGAAAATGCCACAACTTGGAGAGAAAGTCTTGGAAAAAAAGTACAAACAAATTTTCAAAATTCTTCCCCTCTTTGATTTTTCATCCAAAAAAGCTTGTAAACGAACTTGACTTGTATTTTTGGTCCCTCGAAAAGGGCGCCAAAGCACGATCGAATATTATCATTCTTCCGAAAGTTATAGAGTTCACTGATTATTTTTCATTATTTTTTGTGCGATCAAAATGGGAATTTTCGATTTTTGGAGAAAATTCAAAAAGTTGTATTCA
>WSXT02110836.1:0-11202 GCA_011762715.2 Neuroterus valhalla
TATATATATATGTGTGTGTGTGTGTGTGTGTGTGTGTGTGTGTGTGTGTGTGTATGTATCCTACAATATATCTTGATTGACAGTTCAATGTACAATACACCAATGCGCTCGCGTCGAGTAGTGAGCCGCAACCGTACTGGGAGGTTCATGGAGCTGAACTGTTACAACCAAACAAGTTGAGTCGTCAGAACCATACCGGTTCGGTTGCCACAAACCTTCGTTAAGTTCATGTAACCAAAATGGTGCCAACCGAACTCAGTTTAGTTAGGGCAGCCGAGCCATTTCTTTGCGTGGAACTGCGCGCGATAGGAGTGTGAACGCGCTGCGGACAGATTTTTAACATATGGTTTGCAATATTCAATTCTTTTTCTTCATCACGTATTTGATTAAACAATATTTGGCGACGAAGCAGTAGTTTGGTTGAAATGAATGTCTATCTTTGAATTTATTCCATGATAAAGATGCTCAAGAATTCCTTCGATACGTTAATTCTAAGGTTGAAGTTCTTTTAAACATTGATGATGATAAAATTATTACACATGGGAAACGACAAATAAGAAATGTGTGCCTTATAAAATTACCTCTACAAAGAATTTTGTTCCGTTCTGCAGCGGTTCCTTTTACCGACTTGAGAATCAAATTCTCTCCGTTAGAAATAGGAAAACTGTTGTGATTTTTTCGTATATTTCTTGAGCATCTAATTTTTCATAGAAATTTTTGAAGAAATTTTTCAGTTTCCTCTTGAAGCCTTCCTTCAGTTTTCTTTGAAGTTGGCATAATAATTCAAGTCTTGAAGTCTTAAGTCTTTTGTCTTGTGTCGTTGGACCAGACATTCCAAGAGACAATTCGTTGTAAATCTTAATGTTTCTCAAATACTTCCTGGGTTGGTAAATGTTATTATCCATCTTGAACTTCGGAAAAAAGTAAGAGTTAGAGGTTGTTTAAGGTTTGGAGCTGGTCTGTTGTTTCAATTACGAATCGTCTTTATGAATTTGATGAAAAAAATGAGAATATATTATAACTGTAGATAATTTTTGTTCCATAGTGCTCGAATTTCACACTTTTATTACTTATTATCTGTTATTCATGAGCAATTTTGACTATTTCTTCAATATCATCCTAAAAGGAAGTTTGTATTTCGTTGCGACTTAATACAATAAATATATCTATTTACATGAAGAGATATGTAGTTTTCTATCATCACTAAGAATCTTTACTTGCTGAAGTTTGGAACTCAATTTAGCACGCGTGCAGATATGAATGGTTTATTTTTACTATTAGTGCCCTGAATTTTCAAAAAGCGGAGAGTAGAATAAAAACTGTATTGAACCTTTGATTGATCTTGGATTACAAGCTTATTCTTTTTTAATAATTTCCTTTCCGTATTCCATTTTTTTTGAGCGGAAAAAAAACTATGAGCGCGGGAAAAGTACTCTCTCGTCCCTATCTTTCGATAAGGCCTGTGTTTTTAATGCATCGAGCACGGTCCCTTCAATCCTCAAACCATCGTTGTTGAACAATATTAATACACACTAAAAAAGCAAATGCCAAGTTGCAAAATATCAAAACGCGGCTTCGATCATGTGTCGAATAAAATACTGTTCACATTTTTTAAATAATAATTTCACCAGAGAAGTGAAGAAAGCTTTGCTTTATTAATTGTTGTAAAATTTCACACCGTTACTACGGGATTACTTGATGGTGTATTATATCTTTTTATGTAGTTATCCTTTATTATTTTGAGCCATCATGTTCAAAAATATATATCAAGGTTCAGTTTGGAGCATACAAACCTTTCATAATATCAGTGCGATATTCCAAACATTTTTCGGTGAAATTTTGAAAAGTTTTTCGACTGATATCGTACGCCTTCGTGTTATCTCCACATCGTGGATCTCAACTTATTTTGTGTCACTTGATTGCAGTTGCTGTTGATTATGATGCATCAATATTCAGAAGATAGCGAGGTTTTCTGCACCTGATTTTCCTATTCACACCCCAGAGACACATGAAAAACCTTTTAGGAGAAAAGGGTGACTACAGAAATTTTAAAAGTTAATCCCGTTTTATCATTTCACAAATATTTTTTTAACCCGTCAGACCTTTACAAATTGTATTAATTGATAACAGTTATCCTCGTGGTTTGATAATGCTGTCCTCCGACATCACGATGGAAGTTGACGTTGAAGAAAAGGTGTTCACAAACGTGACACACGATGACACATTAATTGTCAGTAAATCAGTATTGGCGCCAGTCATAATAGAAGAGCTGGACGAGTCTGCTATAAATGACATGGACGTAGATATAGGTGAATTTGTTGAAGCCAAAGCTCTCAAATATCAAGTAATCATTGAGAAATCGAATAGAAAATTAGTTCCCGTAGAGCCAACATCGATCAATGAGGAAATAGCTGATACTACTGACACAAATATTATAGAGGAACCGGAGACTGAAACTAGCAGAGAAGATCAGCTTACACAACAATTTTTGAATGGAGAACTTACTTTCACGGAATACTCTTTGAAGATGGATAACAATAGGTTATATTATTCATTATAAATATGGAAGAAAAGAATCATCATCAATATAAAGATTTATTATTATTATTATTATTATTATTATTATTATTATTATTAATATAACAAAAGGGTCTAGCCAGATGAATAAATTAATTATAGACCTAAGGAAAATAAGTTTACCCGCAAGTTTCAACCTGCTACTCTTTGGTTCCTTTGATACCAAAAGCTCTAATTTTTCCTTTCAATTTCACAGAAAAAAATTAGCAAGTTCTGCGAAAAAGCTATCATAACGACACTTTTCATCGAAAAATCTAAATCAGTTAAAAATTGCAGGTCAAATTTTAATTTGAACCATGCGATCGCTCATTTCTCACTCTGTAGCAGGTGGACACTTGTCTGGCTAGGCCCTTTTGTAGAAATGTTTCTCAACGTTGAAGATTTTCTGACCATAAGACTTTTTGATTTTTCTTTTATTGGCGGCCAAATGTGATTTTTTCGTAATTAGGTAACATTTTCATTTTAGAGTCGTTTTCGATGAGCTCACGGATACCACAACAGGTCGTAAGAAGAAGGAGCGGAAACCAGCTCGTCAAAGGAGGAAGCTTCCAGCGGCTTTGCTGGGTCTTATGGGTGAAGCCAATTTGAGATTTGCGAGAGGGGAAACGGAATTGGCTGCACAAATGTGTATGGAGATAATAAGGTGAGTTTTTATCTCGTATTATGCATATACTTATAGAATATTGGTTAAATATCTAATTTTCACGATGAGTACAGGCAAGTCCCGTGCGCCCCTGAACCGTTCCAAACACTGACGATGATTTACGAGAATGATCAGCCTGAGAAATCGTTACAGTTTGCCCTTATTGCAGCACATTTGAGTCCTAAGGATGCTGATCAGTGGATAAGACTAGCGAATTTATCATTGGAAGCTAAAAATATAAAACAGGCAATAACTTGCTATTCTAAAGCGATTCAAGCTAGTCCACGAGACATGAGTTTGTATGAAGCTCGAGCGAAGTTGCAAGAGCAACAAGGTGATAAAAGAGCATTCCTGAAAAATTACTCGAAACTGATTCATCAATTGGGAGCTGAAGACGGTAAAAGTATCATTATGTTCGCTAAGATGCTGGCAAAACGCTACACACAAGAAAAGAATTATGAACAAGCACTGGATGCAATGGAACAGATATTTGATAAGTGTTCTGACCTTGTTACACTTGAAGAAGTGAACTTGATGGCAGAATTGTTAATCGAAATGAGAAACTTCTACAGATGCTTGGACATTCTTACCAAGTATACGAGTATTTGGATAAAGTACAAAGTAGACGTCCATTCACAAGAATGGAAGGATGGAAATTCAACAGAGTTGTTTTCGGGGAATAGAGAGATCGAAGCTTGTGACATCCCAGATGATGTTGCAGTCGAGCTAAAGGTAAAATTTTTAATCACCCTAGTCGAAATCGATGAAATCGAAATTGCGGATCAACTTATGTCCAAACTCTGTGCTAAAGAGGATCCAGAAACGTGGGGAGATTTATTTCTCGATATTGCTGAAGCGCTTATGAGAAAGAAGGAATTTGGTCGTGCTTTAGTTCTTCTAGAGCCGTTAGTCAACAGTGAGAACTACAGTTTAGCTGCTGTTTGGTTGCGACATGCTGAATGTTGGAAGGGATGTAACGATGCCAAGCGAGCTACGAGATCCTTCGAGATGGTGAGGAAGTTACAACCTGCACATACAGGAGTTCGGCTAGAGTTGACAAAACTGTATAAATTAGGAGGTCAATTCAATAAGGCTATAGAAATTTTGAAGCAAAATCCGGAAAATGAAGATTTGGATCCAGCTGTTTTGTACGAGAGGACCTTACTTCTCTTCAAAGTTCGGAAGTACGATGAATATTTCAAATCTGGAATGCTCTTGTTTTCTAGACATTGTACGACTTTGAGATCCAGATCAGAAATGACGGGACTCAGTAAGGCTACAAATATCCGTCAACGTCTTGAAGCATTGCAACTCCACCGATTATCACGCGGAGAAACAATTGAGGATGAGAATACTCCAACATTTGTTGCTAGTGATGAGCCTTCTTTGAAAAGCGAATTCGCACTGTTACTGCAAATGTGTAAGCTGGCGCATAAATTGAAAATATTTGGACTTTGTCAAAGAATATGCTTTACTGCGCTGACCTCCAGAAGATTTGAAAAGAAAAATTCTCATGTCATGTTTTTGTGTTTGGTATCATGTATCCATAATGGTGACTCTTATCATGGCTATAATGTCGTGCGAGAGCTGGTACGTGTTCACCAAAAAGCTAATTTTTGGAACCTGTTGAATATAATAATTCAGAGGGCGGAGGATTCAAGACACAACCGATTTATAATGCGTCTGCTTGGCAGGGAAGATGTTCTTTCTTATCTACACATTTTACATGCCAACAATTGTTTAGTTTCTGGAACATATAAATATGCACTCAACGATTATATATCACTATTCAAAATTGAACCAAATTCGCTCCTTGCTCTGTTGGTATCGGTGACTCTTCTGCAAATGGCATGCCAAAAATTTTTTGCCAAGAAAAATCAGCTGGTGGCACAAGGTGAGAGTTTTAAATTATTTTTTCTATCCAGTAATAAATAACGCTGGTCAACAAAATAGGACCAATGTATACTTGTAATGAAATGTTTCATTTTCGAATTCGTTTTTCGTGTTTGATGCATACCTGATCTCTGTGTTTGGCATATGCGTCAGCTTTTTGAGATTGTTCGTCAAATCTTGATTGATGAAATCATAATCGCGCCATAATCCAGTGTCAAAATTTCTTCACTAAGGTTAGATGACTTCTGTCTTTCCGAATGCTGTATTCAACGAATACGTGATTTCTGCTATAACAATAACGGTTCTCGAGACTTCTGCAAAAAACTTTGGATAAGTGCAAGAAAAAGATGATATGCACTGGAGAATTTTCGGGTTAGCTGCCGCACTAGCTCTAGTAAAGTAGCGCTACTTGACGTTTGGTGTAGCTGCTACTCGATGTTAGGAGCTTGAGTGGTCACGTGGGCGAGCAGCGGCCCCACTAAGAGAGGGGGGGGGGGGGTGAGAGAGAGAGAGACGTACTCGTGTGGTTAAGAAGGCTGGGTACACCCGAGGCAACTCTTAGCTGAGTGTGCGAGAGAGACAGAAATATAATAGGCACGCCCAAAAAGGTGGAGTTCTTCATCCTTACATAGGAAAAAAAACTGTGAAAGAAGTTTCCCGCATTAACACTAGAAGCAAGGGACAGTCGGCCTCGGTCGTGCAGTAATGGGTAGCCTGGACCTTTGCGGCGCGAAGTAGCATGGGTCTAATTCTAATCGGTTGCACGACGCAGGCAAACATTCGTTAGACCCCCGCACAGTAGAGCAAAAAAAACGTCAGTGGAGAAATTGATTTTTAGAAGACCATAATTATCTTTTTTTTTATTTAAAGCTAATAAAATTTCGTACCTAACTGTCATGGCATTTTTGAATTCATTTGAATTCATTTTTTTACTTGAAAAAAAAAAATAGAAAAAACAGAAAAGCTGTGGCTCCGAACTCGAATCAAGAGCCACTTTTAAAAAAAGAATAATTATAACGCTATTTCCGATTGTTTTATCAAATATGAACATATTTTTCTTTATTTAATATTCAATGCGATTGTTGACATGCTTTATTTTCTGTCAGTTTACTCAAATCCAGCTTGTCTTGGCAAATTTCATAACGCAATTCTGATTCCAAATTTTGCTGTGCTAACAGGCTACCATGCTAGAAATTTTAGATTCCGAAATTGATCCGAACTCAACCGAAATCGATCCAATTCAAGAATTTTTTCCGAAGCCGTCCAATCTTATCCGAAAACTGTACGAAAACAGTCGAGAATTAGGAATTGAAACGGGCAGTGGTGGTCCGATTACGTCCGAAATCTGTCCGTTCGAAAACATAGACTCTGGTAACAGCCCGGCTTCATCCGAAATGAGTCCGAAATTCAGGACCTAAAATCATTTTTGTTAAAGTGAAAACGGAAAGTGGTCCGATCAAATCCGGAATATGTCCGTTCAAAAACGTAGACCCCGAAAATAGTCCGGCTCTATCCGAAATTAGTCCAGAATTTAGAACCTGAAATTATTCTTGTGAAAGTGAAAACAGAAAGTGATACGGTTAATTCCAAAATCTGTCCGTCCAAAAACATTGACTCCAAAAATAGTCCGACTTTATCCGAAATTAGTCCGGAATCCATAGCCATTAATCTTGTCAGTGGAAACGAAAAGTGGTCCGGTTAAACCCGAAATCTTTCTGGTCGAAAGCTTAGACTCCGGAAATAGTCTGGCTTCATCCGATATTAGTCCGGAATTCAGAACCTGAGATTTTTTGTGTCAAAGTGAAAACGGAAAGTGGGCCGAATAAATCAGGAATATGTCTGTTCAAAAACATAGACTTCGAAAATGGTCCGTCTCTATCCGAAATTATTACCGAATTTAGGACCTGAAATTATTCTTTTTAAGGGGTTGTCCATATATTACGTCAATACAGAGAGGGGGGGGGGGTATCAACAGTGTGCTTACGTAATATATGGACAGCCTCTAAAGTGAAAACTGAAAGTAGTCCGGTTACATCCAAAATCTGTCCGTTCAGAAACATAGACTCCAGAAATAGTCTGGCTCTATGTGAAATCAGTCCGGAATTCAGAACCTGAAATTATTTTTTGTTAAAGTGAAAGACGGAAAGTGATCCGAATAATTCCGAAATCAGAACGTTCAAAAACATCGACGTCGGAAATTGTCCGTTCCTATCCAAATTGATCCGCGGCTTTGAGTTGTAATTTGGTAAAGCTAAAGTGAAAACGAAAAGTCGTCTGATTAAATTCGAAATCCATCCAGTCAAAACATTTACGACGGAAATAGTCCCCAATCGTCCGGAATCAATCCGCAGCTTTGAGTTGTATTTCGGTAAAGTGGAGACGGAGAAAGTGTTCCGATTAATCCTCCATACCGTACAAACCACGGACATGATCAGACACAAACCTGATTAATCATATCCGGAAGACCGCACAAAAAACGGACGAGAGCGGACACACTCCGAATTAATCAAATCCGGGAGACCGTACAAGAAGCGGATATGACGGGATATAATCCGGATTGATCGTATTCTTCAGACCGTACAAAACACGGATTCGACGGGACACAATCCGAATTAATCACATCCGGAAGATCGCACAAAGCACGGACATGACCGGATACCATTCGGATTAATCACATTCTTCAGGTCGTAGAAAAAACGGACTCGACCGGACAAAATTCGGATTAATACCACTCGTTACACCGTATAAAACACGGACTTTTCTACGTCTTTCCGGTTTGATTGGATCCGTCACACCGGACAGCTTTCGGATTCTACCGGATAAAAACCAGATTTAATTTCGTGCGCCTTCCGTTGGACGAATTGCGGACACTTTTGGATAGAATCCGGAGGACAAAAACCGGATCACTTTTCGGAGAAGTTCGGGTAAATTTCGGAATCCGAAATTTGTCCGAAACTTGTCCGAAGTTCTGAGCAGGGTACGTTACTCGTTTTTACGGCGCGCGAGACTAGAAAATGTACTCTCACAAACATATGTTGAACTGAAGAGCAAGAGCCACTGCCAATCATGGCCGGAGCCACATGTGGCTCAGTTGCTTTCAGGTAGGACACCTCTGACTTAAGAAGTATACCGGTATTTGTTATGTTAAGATCAGGTTTGATAAACAAATATCCATATCAGGTATTTTTGATCACATGAATTATGTTTATTCTATGGAATGTATCACATATTACTTGAAAATGAAACCGAAGTGTCAACTTTGGTCAACAAATAATAATTCATGATTTTTTGAATTACATTCATTAAGAAATGCACTATTCGTCTATTTTTTGAGGAAAAAACTTCATTTTTTTTCGATGTGATTAACTGTAAATAACTAAGTTCTGAATCCATAAGAACATTTCGATGGCAGTTATACATTCATTGCAAATAACGATTGTTTAAATAATTTTTTTTTCTTCATATTTTCATACACACACACACACACACACACACACACACACACATATATATATATATATATATATATATATATATAATACTCCTTTTTCATGGTACCGACAGAGCTAGGTATATCTAAATGATTTCTTGCCATAAATCGATAACATTTGATAATTGTTTAAACAAACTTACTGAACATATTCACTAACTTTTAATGCAAAAGTACTTGATTCAAAGTGTGTATTATTGCCGGGAAATATGAACTGTTCGTTCTAAAATTTCGAATAGCACAGTTATGTGTTTTCGGATGAAATTAAAAAAAGTTTAGAATACATAGATAAAAACAGTTTATCAGTCGAATGTCAGATAATCATAATTTTGACTGAACTCATTTTGGCCAAATACTCATAATTGAGTCAACTCTTGTGTATAATATAAGAATAATAATGATAATAATAACACGGATGGTGTTCCCGCGTTGTCGTCGCGGTAGGGCTTGAGCTTTCCTCTAATGACTTTGATGGCTACTTTGGCCGTAGCATTGCTACTGTTAGGGTAACCCATGCCAAACAGCCAAAAAACGAGGAGGAAAGGGACTAAGAGGAACACCAAACAACCCAATCATAAGGGAGAGTTTTATGATTATATTGAAACGCTGGTCGCTTCCCGAGGATCGTCTGGGCGCCCCTGGAGCCACCGCTGGGGGCCACAGCATACGGGACGGTGGTTATGGTGAGCTGCGTGATGGGCAGGCAGATCTCGCTAATCAACAATCCGGCCAGCAAGGATATCTGCGGAACGCGGGAAACAGTGGAACATCGACTGTGCCTGTTGAGGATGCTTTGGCAAGCTCAAGCTATTTGCAGCCAACCACCTCATCAGGAATACCGTGGGAGAGCATCATATGGACAACCGAAATGCTGAAGGAATTGATGCGTCTCTATTACCAAAGCGCGAAATTTGAGACCAAGGGCCAAAAAGGCTACAATTTGAGGACGAAGTTCGCAGAGATGTATCCCCACATACAAAAAGTTTTAGTTAAGGATCTCTTCACAAAGTTCAAGGACATCCGCAATAATCTTCCAAATTCAGAAGATCGAGCAATAGAGATTAGGCGAGAGGTGGAGGCGGCGGGAGAAAATGTCAAGAATGAACATCAGTTCAATGAAGCTGTGCAAGATCGAGCCGTGAAAGGTGGAGCAGTACAACGCCATCATGCTGTTGATGTTCCTGCCCAACCTCAAGATACTCCAGTACCACATCTTCCAGAAGCAGACAGCCCGATTCAACCAGAGGCTGTAGTGGCAATCCAGCGACCAAAGATGCGATTGAAATTGAAATACAATATGAACAGAGATGTTATGCGTCTCTCTTTTGTCGCTCAGAGTAGTGTGCAGAGTGTGAGAAGAGAACATCATCGTCTCTTCTGACTTGAGTACCCGCATCTAGCCACAAGAATAGAGGAACAGAATCTCGCAGATCAAAAACGCCCAATATCTGTTAACAGATTGCTCTCGAAGGTTAAAATTGCCACTATCAGAATGGAGGCAGGACAGCAGCCTCCAAATAATGAATTGCCCATACGAGATGTGGATAATGAAGACCTTATCGAAGCTGAAGGCATAGGTGCTAGGGATATTGAAGAACGAGAGTCGGTTCCACTAGAACTGCATCCGGACATCAACGTTAACGTTGATTTGAACAGCGTAATCCCTGTCAAATTGCAGCACCTCAAAGAAATTTCGGTCAAGCCTTATTGGAGTTCAGGAATGTAGAACCAACTAGAAGGAATTCTTTGCCGAAAATGTTCATCTCAAATGACCTGTATGCACTGATAGGTCACCTCAACAACAAGGTTTTGCACTTGAATCCAGAATTATCAGTGTTACAGGTGCAAACTCTTGCATATTGTGCGGCTGTGGCAGTCGTCAGGACCCTAGGTCGTAGAAGTAGACCTACAGATGCAGTCTCTGCCCGAAGGCGTGAACAAGATCTCCCATGGAAAATCAAGTTGGATATGGATTTCAGCGAAGCACGGAGCAAATTGGGTCGACTATCCCAATATAAGAAAGGAAATAGGACCAGAAAGCTGATACACCATGTTTATGATATCATCTACCCTCAGAACATCGGGACACTGACACCAGCAGTATTAGATAAGATAATAGATTTTCATCGGCAGAGACTTGGTGTTCTTACTGCCAGACTACGTCGATATAACAAGAGTAGTGCAAGAATGCAGCAAAATCGAAACTTCGAGGAAGTTGAAAGGAAGTTCTTTCGTGAACTGAATAAGGAGCAGAACATGCAGCTGAACACTGAAGCTTCTCAATTGGAAGACATGTCCGACTACTGGTCAAGTATTTGGGGCAAAAATAAGAGAAGCAATTTAGACGCTGCGTGGTCCCAACTAGAGGAGGGAAGGGCAGTAGAGAACCCCGAAATGGAGCCTACCATCATCACAGACTCGGACGTTTCAGCGGTTTTGGGCAAGATCCAGTAATTGTAAAGCTCCAGGTCTGGACATGGTGCACGACTTCTGGTACAAGTACCTTACAAGTGTGCATACCCCATTGGCGAGGAGTTTCCAGAAGATCATCGAACATCCTGATCTAATGCCGAACTTCATGCTCAAAGGAATCACGTAT
>WSXT02110847.1:0-11202 GCA_011762715.2 Neuroterus valhalla
GGTTGACGAAGAAAGGCCGAGGTGGTCTACATGGGAGGAGGGGGGTTACAAGTCCGAGCCACGTGGTTTTGATGACAATACTAGAGAAAATGTATTCCCTGTCATCAGTAACTTACCTGAGTGGCTAGTTTCGCCATTTTTTGATTCAGATTGTTAAAGAAGAATAAAAATTGAGTTTGCTTCATAATTTTTCGTTTTATTTTTAATTTACAAGTAACTAAAAAAACCACGTAGCACTCTGGAAAGGGGGGAGTCGACTATAATGCCACGATGGACCACATGGGGGGGGGTCAAAATTGCAAAAATTGGGCCACGTGGTTTATGGAAACCCTCTTACCTAAAAGAATGGAAATCCACTCATAGCGACTCTGACTTGACCGCTGTTATAAAATTAAGAAGGAATTGGCCTAACATAACTGATGTAATGGAATGAAAACTCATAATCCGCTCAGCATTGCGAAATTCCTCACAAAATGAATCATTTATTGTAGGGCGTCAAAAAGCCATGAACTATTCGAACAAAAAATTCTATGAGTATTACCTAAAATTAGGAGTTTGGCGGGCGAGATAGTACTTTCTTGCTCCGTCCGCTGAGATAGTACTCTATTTCTAGGAGGCGTCGAGTTCTGTTTTTGTCGAAATAACAACAATAAACCTATAGAAAATTGAGAAAAATCAACTTTTCTTACAATCCCTTCCATGGGATATTTTCATTTTTGGCCAAAATCAGTTAATTCTGATGAAAAAAAAGAAACCTGGAAGAAAATTTGATGGGGAAGCATTTTCGGGATAAATCTCATCCAAGCTCACCGTGACGCCCCAAAGTATCTTGAAATTTCGTAAAATTTATTCGAAAAATTGAGCTTTTCCTTGAAACTGTACTAACAGTGAAAGGATTTCAAAATCCCTGAAATTCTTGAAATAACTTTGAAGTTTGTTCAAATATTTGAATCAGTGGAAATCTTAGCAAATCTCTCGAAATCCATTCAAATATTGCAAAGATCATCAAAATCTATTCTGAACCCTATCTATTCGTTAATCTTTCAAAATGATGCGGAGCTTTTAAAGTCACTTCCAATTTCTCCGGATCTTTTCAGATCCACTTCAATCCTTTATTTCCTTTCATAATCTCAAAAAATCCGATGACATCTTCAGTATATCAAGACATCGTTCCAAACCTCTTTGAATGTCCTTTTGATCTGCGTGAACCACTCTCAAAAACTAAAAGGAATCCTGTAACATCTTCAGAAATCCTGCATGATTCCTCTAAATTCCTCAAGTGTTCCTGAATGACCCAAGATCTGAAATCCTTAAGTAATTTTCCAGAATAATTTCCGAAACCCTTACAATTTTGTTATCCTCCAGAATCCCGCAATGCTTCTCGAAACCTCATGAAATCCCTAGAAATGTTTGCAAAACCTCGTTAAGTTGCATTCGAGTCTGCTAATAAATTGTACTTAGTTATTCATCCAAAAATCATACCATCCCTCAGAACCTGTAAAATCCTTTTTAGTCATTGGCAATAATAAGAATATTTGAAAAACTTCCTCAAATAATTTGAACCATGTTTGCAGCAGGAATAATTTACAAACCGTTTATAGATCAAGAAACAACAAAATCTTATACAACTGTGGTAAGAGGGAGGAAGTAAAAAAAAATTACCAGTTATTACAATCATAGAAAGCTTTCTAAAAATTTTAAAATCACTTCAAAATCACTGATGGACGTTTTCCACTCTTGTTCAAGAACGAGTCTATAGTGTAAAAAATTACGTCCAATTTGCGAAAATTCCTAAAGTTTGAATTCCTGAAAGACATCTTTCCCATTATTAGAATAGACTCCCTAATTGCCTCTCCTTTCTTTGTTAGTTGCTCCATTTCCTCTCTTTATTTTCTTTCAGGATGTGAAAATGCTCTGGGAATTCAGCCGAACGTTTCTAATCTCTGTTACAGCTGCACAAGCGAAAATTTTAGGACCAGAAGACGTGTATGTGAAGAAGGGCAGTACTATAAGCCTCACGTGCACGGTTAATGTGCAGAGTACACCCCCGAGTAGCGTTTCGTGGCATCACGGGAGCGCTGTGGTGGATTTCGACAGTCCCAGGTACGCACTTCAAGAAGCAAAATCCTGTTTCCTCTAGCACTAATTCCGATAACTGTCCTAACAACTGCAATATTAAGCACTGACTAATTGTTTATTCCATCTCTATTCAGTTCAAATGATTCCTCTTCTTTATTTATTTATAAGGTGTCCCCTAAGGCTTCACATAACTTCCGTTCCTTCACACACAAAAATTTCCAACAATTCTTCTTTCTTAGCCTATCTTACTTCCTAGTATATACGTATATACATATAAAATTCTTATCATGGAGCAGCGTGACGGGGTGATTGAAAGACGACGATCGAGCGAGCGAGTGAACGTCGAGGGACAGAACGTTTGAGCGTTTTTAACGCACGAGTTAGAGAGAAAGAGCGCAACCATATCTCATTTGACCCAATTCTACTTATTCTAACTCTACAATTTCATCTGTCTTATTTTCCTGTGTACCTTCCGTTTCCTCTCCCTTTTACTTCTCATTCGCCTATGCCTCTTCCTTTGAAAAACCATTCATTGTACCTCATTATCTCCTCTAGCTTCCTCCAAGTCCTTCATCAACTCCTGCCCTTCTCCTTCCTGACACTCTCCTTCCTACCCCAGAAACTTCCCACATTCTCTTGCCAGCTTCTTTTATCTTCCATACCTCTCATACATCCTCCCCATGCATGTTTCCATGTTTCTCATTCCCATTCACATATCCTCCAGTTTTTTCTCTCCTTTTCTTCACAATGTGTCACTCCCCTGGCCTCGTTCCCTAATCTAAATCTTGCTGTTCTTGTCCATCTCTTTCCTTCCCACCTCTTTTCAGAATATTTTGGTAGTCCTTTCTTTTCAATATCTTCTACCATTTTATGTATTTTGATTCCATTATCCTTCCTCATCTTTCTATTAATCGACTTTCCTTACCTTCTTCTGATTCTCCAACGTTTACTCGAATTCCCTCTCTTATATGTCTATCTCTATGGGACCCCCTTCTTTCTCCTTCCTATTTCCTTTACTCAGTCGCCCTGCCCCTTCTTTCTCTCTCACCATATTTGAAGGTCTATAAACATAGGTATCAATCCTCCTTTCTACTTTTAACCTCCTGTTTACTATATAATTCAAAACGTATATGCCGTCCATCACCCTTATTCCTTTTATAAACTCCGTCTGATTTGGTGGCACTATCTCTTTCTCCTCAACTTCTTACTTTACTTTCTTCGCTAATACCATTACATACAACTTGTGCAAGGTCGGCATTAGCGGCAATCCCGTATAATCCTTGCCCTCTTTCCTTTGGCATTTTTCAATATCGGTAAAACTACTCCTTCCTTCTATATCTCTGGCCAACCATCTCCTCTCCATACCCTATCGCACATTATCCATCCCCATTCCTCTAGTTCATGTCTCTCATATTTCCATACTTCATTTGGAATTTCATCTAGACCTAGAAGTTCCCCCTCTTTCACTATTCCTAAAACATTGATTATTTCTTCTCTAGTTATGTCCTGTTCCTCGTCTCTTTTGGATACCTCTCTTCCAACCTTCCTTACTTTATTCTCCACCCCTTCTATCAGACCCAGAAAAAAATAGTTACCTTCTACCGTCTCTGTATTCTGGTTTCCCCTTTTCCTCCTTCTTCTCTCTTTATTTACTACTTTCAAACCTCTTCTTCTGTTCCAGCTTTCTTCGCCTCTTCTTTAAACCTCCTATTTCCCTCCTTTTTCCTCTTATCACACATTTAAGTATACTTCTTTTCTTGTCATTTATATTCTTTCGACTACTTTTTCTTTTTCCTTCATCTCCTTAGTTCCTTTCTCACTTCTTTCTTCTTCTCTGCACATTCCTGATTCCATCCATTCCCGTTCTCTGCCCCTCCCCCGAACTCATTCCTACTTGTTTCCTTCAGCGCCCTTCATGTTTTTCTCCCATCAATATTTCCATCTCTTCATCTATATTTTCTTCTCCCATTTTTACATCCTTCGGCTTCTCTTTCAATTGCTGCTTCCCTCCTATTGACCAATTCCTTCTGCCTGTTCTTTTTACCTTTACGTTTATTTCCTTTTTTCCCGTATCTTTGAAACTCTAATCCCCCTCTAACGTCAGTACCAATAGAAAGTGATCAGAATCCATGTGATCTCCTACCTCTAGTTTCTTGACCTTCTCTGTTACCTCGTCGTCCACTATCACATAGTCAATGACCTTGTTTTTGAATTTTCTCCGTCGCTCTATTCCTAATTTCCTCCATCCTTTATCCCTTGTTCTTGTAATAAAATATCCTTCTATTTCCTTCCATCAGCTCTTTTCTCTCCTTATATTTCTCCTTCATATCTCTGTTCACATACACTGTCAATATCTTCCATCTTTCTGCTCCCATCCTTATCTCTTCTACCAATAATCTTTCAATTTCTTCCTCCATCACTCCCATATCCTTCTCTTCTGGATATTCTTTCCTCATTTTCATCATCTTTCTCCCATCGCTCTGTCTTTTCTTTACTCATCTTTGCATTTTAAATCTGCTAACTGTATCTTTTTGGTAACTTTTCCTTTACTCTTTCCATCCTCTTCCATCTACCACGTTTCCATCATCACTATCACCTCCCACTGTTCCAAATTTCTCAAAAATTCTCTATCTTTTCTCTCCAATCCTGCTACATTCCACTAACATTTTTTTTATTCCCCCTCTCTTCCTTCCCTTTGCCTTTTTTTCTTTCTAATATCTCTTTTTCCCCGCCATTTCCCACGTTTCTTTTCCTTTCCTCTTCTCCTTTTCCGCTATCTGCCTCAAGTTATACTACATATTCCTTTGTCCCCGTGTCCAATCATCTTCTATCCTTCTTTCTCGTCCATAAAATTTCCTTTTCTTAGACATGATCTCCTTCTTATCTTGCTTTTTATTCAATGCCATCAGCACTCCAATCTTATACCTTTTATCACTAAATTGTTCCTTTTTTCCTCTCTCTTACTCTTTTCCATTCTCCAATATATTTTCCTCTACCTTTCCTTACTCCTTTTCTCCTTCTTCATCTCTCACATTCAACTTTCTGCATTCCGTTTTGTATTTTTCCTATCCTACTTTCTAACTCCTCTACTCTTTTCTTTGGCTCCTCCTGCTTTTTCAGTTGTTCCCATCCTCTCACTACTACTACCTTGTTTCCCCGGTGGTTTCCTGATCATTCACAGAATTGTTGCGGTTTCCTCTAGTTCATCTATTTCCTCACTGCCCCTTTCCCCTCTTATCCGTTTAATGAAATTTTCGATGGATCCCAAGTTTTTTGCTCTAAACTTGTTCCTTTCTGATCTTTTCACATGTTCTACCCCTTGCCTTTCTCCCTCTTTCCTATCCTTTTGGAATTTCAAAAACTTTACCTTTGGAGCAACTTTCTCCCCTGCTTTCACTTTCCACCTCTCCCAGCAATCACATCCAAATCTTCCCACCTTCGACTGCACCGTCTCTAGCGCCTAAATCCCGTATCAAACTTTTTATACCAGCTTACCTCCATTTCTACCATAATCTAACAAGAAATTATCACAAAAATCGTCTTGATCAACTCCAACAGAAGATTCCGTTTCACCATAAACAAATCAGAAAAAAAATTTTCGACTTATAAAATCTGAAGACTGGACGAAACATTCTGGTAGAATTCATCGAAATCATCAAATCAAAATCATAATTTTGTGAATGGATGTGAGGGACGTGATAGGAAAACAAGAAAAGACGTTTAGTAGTCAGGAAATTAGATGGGAAGTATGAGAACGAGAAAAGAAGTAAGGTTGGGTTTCTGTCAGACAGTCGTCCTTTTTCTCTTGCGAGGGTGAAGTTAAAGGGAACGGGAGGTGATGATTGATGAGAAGTATGGAAGGATTGAGTAGATGCGTTAAATATTGATTTGGATCTGAGAGAGAGGGGGAGGGGTGGGTGCACAATTCCTTGAACCGCACAGATAGAATTAAAATGAAAGAGGAAGAAGGCGAATCAATATAACGATGTGAATCCAGGTCTACGAACATTTTTTCTCATTTTTGCCCCTATCGAGCTTAATCCTGAAGTTTTGATCATGCGCTTCTGAATCCTTTACCGCAAACTATACCAAATTATCATTTAAATGGAAAACAGTATGCAAGTATCTTTGATAATTCAGTGTTCACCACAGGGGCGGAGTTTCCTTGGAGACGGAGAAGACTGAGAGTGGGACGACGAGCAAGCTCTTGGTGACACAAGCCAGATTGAGCGACAGCGGAAATTACACCTGCATTCCCAGTAACGCGAATCCTGCTAGCGTAATGGTCCACGTACTGAATGGTAAGTGGTTTCTTCGTCAAAATTTCTCTTGCCTTGGACATTTTATCTGAAAACCAATCTATTACAATGCCCTCGTCACTCACACCCTCTGATTGAACTGGTACACGACATAAATTATAGAATTTGATCTCGAGAACTGGAATTTGAATTCAAAACTTTAACAAACAAAAAATTTATTGGGAGGGCTCACCAGATTGATGGCATGAACTCAGAGTTTCAAGAAAGGAAATCAATGTAAGGTATGAGGGGGATATGAGAATCAGACAACCAGCAGCTAAAGTGGGACTTGAACTCATGATTAGTATCTTACTAGAATTGCATTTTTCCTCTTGACAAACTTACTGTAATGATGATAATTCTTTTTCCGAAGAGTCAATCTTAACGCCGACAAAACGCCCGTCATCATGTCTCCTATTTTATTCTACCTCTTGAGTTCTTCCTTCACTCTCACGGAGCGTGCATACATGCTATTTGCCCGATCAGTCAATGTGCCTACATGCTACCGCGACGTGGCATGACTGGACCCCAGCGCTTTCATATCTCACTTTCTCTTAGAATTCTATAGCAAGCATACATGCCATCAGAAAAGTTTTACACCCACACTCTGTTGCAGGCGGTCGCGATAAAGCTTAAATTGACCCAAGCGTTGACATCTCCTTCTTTACATTCCCCGATTCCCCACATCCCCCCCTCCCCCACTTTGACAGTGTGCATACATGCTGTTGCCACCCACAGTAAGCGTGCACACATGCTGTCACGATGAGGCCTGAGTTAACCTTAGTACTACTATCTCTCTCTTTCCATCCGCCAATTTGACAGCATGCAAATATACTATGGAAACGGTGTATTCCCCTCTGTTTGAAAGGGTGCATACATTTCATCTCCACTGTCAGTCATCGTGCATACATGCTGTCGTGATGAGGCCTGCACAAGTCCCAGCGCAATCATCTGCCACTTCCTCCTACAATTCGATGGCAAGCAAACGTGATACCAAGAAGGTCTTGGACTCACACTCTGATAGCATGCATACATCTCATCCCCCCCCACCCCCATCAGTCAGCGTGCATACATGCTGTCGCGACGAGGCCCCGATTTAACACAAGCATTATCATCTACTTCCAATTCTTCAATTCGATTGCATCCCAACATGCACTCGAACCAGTGTAACTCCCCCCTTTTGACAGCGTGCATACATGCTGTCACGATGAGGCCTACGGTAAACTCAGTACTACCATCTCCCACTTTCTTCTCCCAATGCGATTGTTCGCATGTGTGCTTAGAACCAATGTTATACCCCCCTTCATTGGTAGGTGTGGATACATTTTTCCGAGGAGAATCATTCCCACCAAAAAACTCTTTTCCGCTGGAAAAATTCTAGATTATGCAAAAAAGAGATGGATCGTCTAACCTCCCTCGAAAATAACTCCATCTCACTCTATTTCATAAGAGTGAGATTTTTCAGATAAAAGGGGTCTCATTGGGGGAGCGGACCTGTCCTTTCTTCCAGACTTCGCAAAATCTGTAGATTCTTTGGGTGATGCGCTGTATCAGATTATGCGTTCTGACGCAATTCTGACCCAAATCTTTCCACGATCACCTTTGCATTACTTTTACTTCTCTCCAAGGAATAAATGCCCATGCTACCAAAAGTAGGGGGTATATCAATTGTTTGTTGAAATCACAGGTTATGTTTTCCTTTGAAAATGACCCGTGTTGAATAGTCGAAACATGAAATAGCGTTTGTAATAAATAATATTTTATATTTTTTAGGATGAAAATTTTTTCAACAATGTGAATATGTTTTTTTGCGGATCGTAGTTTCAATTCAAACTACAAATGATGAAAATGATATTTCCAAATTTAAATTTTGTTTCGGAACGAGCACCGAATTCCAGAAACAACATTGTTTTCATAATTGGAAAAACAGCTGAAGGGTGAATCTCAATCGCTAAAAAAATGTTCAGCAATAGGAATATTCATGACCTTCCTCTTTTTTTGAGCTTTTTCCCCTGTATAATGGGAATACTCTTTTGACGAGCACAAGAACCAACTGTTTTTTAATGTTCTGCAAATTTTCAAGGGAGAATTCCTATCGTAAAGTATTTTCAAGCCATAATTACAGGAAATGTATACTTTAAAAATTGTTGAAGAAATTTTGTCGAAAATTTCATTTATGAGAATCATATTATCCAGGGCTCTTAAGTTCTCTCCGTATTCTAATATTTTTGGAATTTTCTCTCTAGTATGTTTCCTCTCCCGGGAATTTCACGTTGTCGGTAATTTCATTTTTCGGAATTTCATAATCGTCTGGCATCCTTTTGAATAGATCAATTTCAAAAATAAAGGAATTCCTTCCTTTGAGAATCTGTCGGAGGTAGAGGTTGGGGGAGGGAGAAAGTTTGTTCCTCTGTGGCATGGAAAAAAATGTAAATGAATTTTTGGGCAGCACTTTTGTGTGAAAGCATAGTGTTCATTTCAAAGGATGATTTTTTTATACTGCTCTTCTCGAATAGAAACGGACTTTTATCTAACTACATATTGCACATAATTTTTTAATGGAAGAATATCAACGCTTTATACCCTATAAAATGAGTAATTTACTGTAACACGTGTTGTAAGGGTTAGTTCGTTTGAAAAACTTATAATTAAGAACAATTGAGAAATGATTTCTGGAAACAAAGAATCAACTTTTTCCGAACATAGGAAAGATTGAATATTTTTTGCTCCCTGAAATTCAAAATTTCCTCTAATCCATGGAAACACTTCAAAAAAAGAAGAACACCCAATTTTGAATTTTAATATTCGTCTCTTTGTTCCTACATAGATTATTTCAACTTGAAAATCAATCATTCTAGACAGGAAGGAGTATGTTGCAAAAGAATCACATTTTTGTATTATAGGGATTAAAGAAAAACACTGTAAAAGATGAGCAGTAATATATACACATGCAAAAATACTATGTCTAAAAATAATAAATCAATAATATATTCAAATAAATGATTTAATAATTTCAGTTGTGACGATTTACGAATTGAAAATTGTACAACATTGCTGTTTTTCTTTTCAGGGCGCTTTCCTTGGTAACGACAGCTTTTACTTTCCGAATAGTTTCCCTCATTCTGATTTTTTCATTATTGAAATTCCACATAGTCATTAAAATTTTTCTTTTCAACCATTTTTGTTTTCAGAACTGTACATTGTTACAAATGATTTCGAAAGTACACCTCAATAGCATCAAGATCACCAAAAATATGAGAGTTTGAAAAAAGACAAAAATTTCTAATTTTGAATATCGTCCAAGCTTTTCGAATTTGTCGAAAGCTCTTATAGGAATTTTCTTCCAATACCTAAGAGAAAGAGCAATAGCAAATGGTTTTTTTTCATAAACTCAATTTGAAAAGTTATTTTTCGAAATTCCACTAAGTCTTTGAAATTTTTGTTTTCAAACATTTTTTTTTAAAACTGCATTTGGTTACAAATGATTCTCAAAAATACTCTTTAATAAAATTGAATTAACCAAAGTTATGAGAGTTTGAAAAAAGATACACAATTACAATTTTGAATATCTTCCAAGCTTTTTGAATTTTTCGAGAGTTCTTATAAGAATTTTTTAAAAAACCACAGAGAAAGAGTAATGGACAATGTTTCATTGTATTGTTACAATTGATTCCGAAAAACCCACCTTGATGATATGAGGGTCACCAAAGTTATGAGAGTTTGAAAAAGAAAAAAAATTAATAATTTTAAATATCTCTCAAGCTTTCTGAAATTTTCAAAAATCCTTATAGGAAATTTTTTATTTAAAACTTCAGAGAACGAGTAATAGAGATTGGTTTTTTTTTCTCATACATTCAATTTTGAAATTGGTTTTTTGAAATTCCACTAAGTCTTTGAAATTTTTGTTTTCAAACATTTTTTTGTCCAAAACTGCATATCGTTTTGAATGATTCCGAAAAACACACCTTGATAGTATTAGGATAACCGGAAATACGAGAGTTTGAAAAAATACAGAAATCAATCATTTTAAATATCTCTTAAGCTTTCTGAATTTTTCAAAAATCCTTATGGGAATTTTCTCTTAACACCTAAAAGGACAAATTTTGGAATCTCCATCGAGATTCCTCGCAACAGTTTGAATTTTTCAGATGATTTTACATGGAATTGTTCAATTATGGTAAAGTTTTTAAAATTTGAAGAATAAAGATTCCTGACATTCGAAGATAATGAGCAAACAAGGGAATGTAAGATACTTATATTCTTCTCTATTGATCCAAACTAATATTATTCTACACGTGAAAGTACTCGTCTACTAAGTGATGGAAAGAAGTAAGCAGTCGACAGAAAACAGGAGACAGTAACTTTTTTAGGTTAGAATTTGGTCATTAAAATTAAAGTCATAGCAACTTGAAGTTATATTTCCTGATAATTTTTTCAGAAATTTTTACATTGAGTGCTTCATGAATATATATTTTTACTTTTATGTATTTTATACTTACCGATGCTATTACATCTCAAACAGGATCTTGAACTTCCCTCTTCCAAAGAATCTCTTCTTCCAGAAAATGTTTTTGACAAGCAAAATGTCCCTTTTTGACCACAAAATTCTCTTTTCTTACGGCTTTTTGATATTCTGCGACTAATTTTTTTATCACATTGGATAAATGAATTTTCTCGCCAATGGAACGAGTTGAGTCATAACCCGTGTTAAATTAGACAGGATCAGGTAAAAATAACGAAACAAAATGGCATGAATATTGAGTATAATGTAAAAGTAAAAGCAAAGGGTACAAAAGGTCTACGCGGAGTGGCTAGCACCATGTGA
>WSXT02110858.1:0-25374 GCA_011762715.2 Neuroterus valhalla
AACTTTTTAAAGAATGATCTTTTTCGATCGTGCTTTTACACCCATTTTGAGGGACCAGAAATACAAGCCGAGTTCGTTAACCAGCTGTTTTGGATTGAAAATGAGAGAAGGGGAGCATTTTGATAAAATTTTTGAACTTTTTTTTCAAGATTTGAAAATCATCTTCATATGTGTTATCATATTCTTTAACAGGATATGGATTTTTTTTATTTCATTCAGGAAAAATAACTATAAAAATGAAATAATAAAATTTTTGAAAAAATGACCAATGCGAACATAGAAGATCGATAGAGAAAAGTTTTCCACCCAAAAAATTCCTGTAAAATTGTTATAATTTTTCCCATCGGATGCGTAGTTCTTGTTTGAATCGTAAAAAATATAATTAAAAATTTAAAAATTGAATTTCTAGAAAAACTACACAAGATGTTAAAAAAAATTATTCAACAAAACTTCTCTACCGCTTTGGACAAACTTTGATCAAGTGCGCAACACGAGACACGCAATGAGAATGTATTCGTTAAAGCCGGAGAAGCTTTAAAAAAAGAGAATTCACATTCATCAAATTAAAGTAGTGGACATTTTGCTCTTAATTTTCAAAAGCTTCGCATATAACAGTAGGGAAGGACAAAGGCCGAGCGCGTAGCGCGAGGTATATTCATAACCGAGCGCGAAGCGCGAGATCCGAAAGACGCGCCCCCTAGGCACGCTCAAACTTGCAAGCGAAGCGAGCCGCGCGCGAAGCGCGCGATGACAATGTGCCCGCGCAGCGGGCAGATTTTTTCTCGAACCTTTATGCAAAACGCCCGGAAATTTGTTCGAATCCAAAATAATGCATTTTTTTGTTTGAAAAAAAAAATTTTCATAGGTGGCGCGAGCCCCATGAAGTTTAACACGTATAATTCCCATAAGAAGAAAAGACGTTTTTGTACATTTTATTCAGAATTCTCAATATTAGGTAAATCGAGTTCGTCTGTTTCGATCGTCTCATAAGTCTCATATATCTGTTTTAAAGGGTCCCAAAAAAACCCCATGAGTGAAAAAATGGGTTTTTTGAGCTTTTGGCGCTAATTATGATTTTTTTGCGGTTTTTAGAATGCAGCTTGTTTCAAATACATGAAATACTATTTTATACTGATAATTAGACGTTTATTCAAATTGTCTAAACAATTTATTATTGTTCTTAGCCACTTTCTCTTCGGAAAGGGTTAGAAAGTCAAGTTTTTTTCTGAATTTTTCAACTTTTTGTCCACTCTTGACTTACAGTAAGTAATTATTTCATTTAATTCAGCAAAAATAATTGTTCAAAAAAATTGTGATTGTTTTTAGCTATTTTCTTCTAGATTAATATTACATGGTTGCGATTTTTTCCTAAAATTTCAATTTTTTTATCAGGTTCCAATTAGATTGAATTAATAATTAATTCATGTTAGAAAAATAATTGTTTAAACAATTCATCATCCTTGCTTTTAATATTTTCTTTGATTAATGATAGAAACTTGCGGTTTTCTCTGAAATTTTTTACTTTTTGCCCGTTTTTCACTTGAAGTGAGGTAATATATAATTTAACTTAACAAAAATAATTGTTGAAACAAATTATTATTGTTTATGGCTATTTTTCCCTTAATTTCGCTTTACCGTTTTAGTTGTGAACAAATAATAAATAAAGATTAGAGAGAATCATTTTTTGAATAGTATTGTATTGTTTTGAGTAAATTATTGTTATTCTTTCCCCAATGTTAAAAAAAATGAATTAAAGCAAAGAAGCTGAATCCATTTTTTGAAATTTGAATCTCGAATTTTCTACTGAAATTATGGATCTTCAACACAAAAATTGAATTTTTGAGAAAGTAGTTCAACTTTCAACCAAAGAGTTGAATTTCCGACCAGAAAAAAAATAATTTTTGATCAAAAATATAATGGTTGATATTTGAAAAAAACTTTTATTTTAAAGAAATAACAATCTAATCCAAACAGCAATAAATCAATTAAATCTAATTAAATCCAATTGAATTTCATTCGAATTCCATTCAGTGCAATGTTAAACGTATAAGAAAAAAACCACAACTTTCTAACACTAATCTAAGAAAAAAAGGTTATAAGCAATAATAAGTTGTTCAAATAAGCATGTTTGTTAAATCGCATAATTATTACCTCACTGTGAAAAGTGGACAAAAAGCTTAAGAATTTAGAAAAAACCACAACTTTTTAGCACTTATCTAAGAGAAGATAGCCATAAACAATAATAATTTGTTCAAACCATTATTTTTGTTGAATTAAATTTAATAATAACTCACTTCAAGTGAAAAGTTGGCAAAAAGTTCAAAATTTCAGAAAAACCGTAAGTTTCTATCATCAAGCAAAGAAAATATTATAGGAAATGATAATAAATTGTTCAAATAATTCTTTTTGCTTAATTAAATAAAATAATTACTTACTCTAAGTAACAAGAAGACAAGAAGTCAAAAATTCCAGATAAAAACCGCAACTTTGTAGCATCATTCTGAGAGAATATTGTTCTAAATAATAAAAAATTGTTCAAACAATTATTTTTGTTAATTTTAATCGATTATTACCTCGCTTTAACTGGAACGTTGAACATTAGTTGGAAAATTCAGAAAAAAACCTTGACTTTCTAACCCTTTTCTAAGAGAAAGTTGCTGAGGACAATAATAAATTGTTTAAGCAATTAAAATAAACATCTAATTATAATTAGATGATAAAAATAATAATAATCAGATAATCATCTGATAATTATCAAAATGAAGTAATGTTTCATATATTTGAAACATTCTGCGTTAAAAAAAACGCAAAAAATCATAATTAGCGCCAACAACTCGAAAAATCCATTTTTTCACTCATGGGAGTTTTTTGGGACCTAATAAAATAGACTTATGGGGGTGATATTTGGAAAGTAATATTTTATTTACATTCCGTGACTAATTATGAAGAGAAATGGTGAATTTCTCACTCGATTCACCTAATATTGGGAATCCTGAATAAAATTAACGAAAACGTATTTTCTTCTTATGGGAAATACGTGCTAAACTTCATGGGGCTCGCGTCGTCTCTAAATATTAGTTTAAAGAAAAAAAAGCATTTATTTTTTTGTTGATTCGAACAAATTTCCGGGCATTTTGCATCGGAAAAGATTCCTTAATGATATTTATTGTGTAACTCAAACTTTCAAGTGGAATATTGAAAAGAAGTGGCTGTCAACGATTTCATAACTGAAAAAAGACATTGTAAGCGTGAAATGTGTTTACTAGAAAAGTTTTTACCTGTCCAGTACGTGCTGTTTGTTATTGTATCAAACCCGAAATAGGGGAGGGATCAAATACAATACGATACATACAAAATACAAGTGAATAGCAGTAAAATTCTTCAATTCACAATGACTACATTCATTTTCAAATGTATGAAATTCCTAGAAATAAAAATTGAAAACCAATGGACAACCAAATTTGGCCAAACAGTTCCAAATTCATCTATTGAAATTAAAAAAAAAATAATCCGTATTTTTCTCGTTACGTTGAAAACACAATCCAATGACATTTTTTAAATATCTACCCACTTTTTGGTGCTCACTCAACACCCTTTTCAAAGTGAGAAACCCCCCAGCAGATCAAAACTGATAAGATACCCAGGATGCTCTCTCTCTAAGATCTCCTTGGTCCTTGATTGATTGACCTTGAATATGAATTAAAGTTTGAAATTTCTTGAAGTTTTATGTATCTTTTTAAATTTTCAGGCTTCCGATTCCATGGCTCCTCTATGGTATAATCTACGGGAAACCTGTGGAGGTGAACTCTGTGGGAATGGTCTGCAGCATAGCAATCCTATTCTGCATGCTTCTCTTCGTAATCATGAGCATCGCCTGTTTCAAGTGGAAAATGAACAAAGGTCTCGGCTTCACCATGTTCCTCCTTTACTTCGTCTTCGTCGCCGTCTCACTGATGTTCGAGTACGAGGTAGTCAGCTGTCCCGCCTAGGAGGATCTTGATGACAACCTGACACAAGACCTTTTCTCTCTTTACGTAAAAACTACGTAAAAACTACGTAAAAACTACGTAAAAACAACGTAAAAACTACGTTCTTTAAACAGTGTACATATGTATAAACCTTGAAATACCTGAGCGAAATAATGCTCGTTTTTAAGGAGCGGCTCTACTATATCTGGACGCAGACAGTGAGAGTATGAGAGAATTTGAGCAATAGTCCTAGTGTAAGAGTTCGAGTGAGAGAAAAACAGTCATTGAAGATAGAAGCACGTATTCGCAAATCTGAAGAAAACTCGAGAGACAAAACTCTCAAAGCTCTCCCTCTGAACATAAGCAGAATACTGTTTTACAGAATACTGTTTTACAAACTTCTAGAATCAGCTGTGACGACTCGATAAATTCTAAATGAAATTCTAAGGTGATGATTTATATAATCCACATATTCCTAAACTCTGATATTACATCCGTTAATCTTGAATCACAATTGGGAATTTCTGTAGGCTAGGTTTGAATATTGCTGATGGCTGCATATTCAGGATACGGACATTTCTTAGGGAAGTGTTAGAGTTTTGCTACTGTACAATATAGTTAGTTGATGTTATACATTCTATTACGTCGTTTCTATTACAAGTCAGCAGTTATCAACAATTCAGAGTCTACCGAGATTTTCAATAGACTATTTAATTAAACATTTTTACACATCAGTTCATGTAATCTTCATCAGTTTTCTTCTTGATGCGAAGTGGCTGCAGTTATTGCTACTTTTCATGCAGCGCTGGCCTTCAACTCTCAATAACTTATGCGTATGACTTTGTAATGATACGGACAACTCTCGGCAATTGACAAATTATCTAATTATCTGTACCAAGCTCCAATTGTAAGTACATAAGGAAAGTAAAAAGATAACTTATGCAACTGCCAATTATAAGAAAGCTCGTCCGTAGAGTTTGCATTCGAAAGAGACATGTATCAAGTTTAGTATTTCAACATTTATGGATGAGAAGAAGGTTCTGAAATCATATTTTGCCATATCAGATTCGGATTCGTATATCTTCCCTTGAAATTGCCATTAAAATCGAACCCGTAAAAGAGAAAGGATACATCTGAGAATTCGTTTCAAGAAAAGCGTCATTTATCACTTCCGAACGTGCTCCGGTTCCAAGCTCAGAGATTATTACTCGAGGATGATTCTTCGAGGTGTAAAAATACTAAAAATGTAATCCGTTCATCCAAAAACTCGATACTGCTCGATTGTTCCATGTTTTGGAGGAAAAAAAACTGAGGGAATCAGAATTTTTGAAGCGACGATTCTTCATATGTGAGAAAAATAACCCAAAAGCAAAAAAATGGGAAAAACTCAGGGAAAATATTATAGAGAAACAAAGATTGATTTTTAAAAATTTGAGGAGTTGAATGCATCTCATTTTCAAAGATTATTAGGGGAAAGTCAGTTCATTTCGTACCGATCGCACCGATTTTTCCTTATATTTCGCAGTATATGATTAGGTACTTTTGAATTGGCGTTTTTCTTAAGTATGATATCTTCTAAGCTTTGATTCAGCTATCAATTCAGATCGCTTCAATTATCAAGGCTTTAGTGAATTGAACATAAATATTTTCGATCAAATCAGCATTCGGAAGCTTCAAAATTTTGACGAATGAATATGGTTCAAGTTTTGTGACCCTTCAGAACCTCGAACTCGAGAAATTAATTATTGAAAATAACATGTGACCTCATGAGAAAATACAGTTTTTGTAGATAATAAAGATACTTGAAAATGAGAGAATTATTAAAAAATTTTGAGGCACGTAGAAAAAAATAAGAAATCCATCATTGCTTTCAAAATTATTATTCAAAAGCTCTATCAAAAGATATTGAATAACAATTTATGTCGTAGATTTATTCGTAACACATGTTATTTTCAATAAATAATTCCTCGAGTTTGAGGTCCTGGAGGCTGTGAAAAAAAAGTGGTTGAAAATTAACACATTAATCAGTGGACATAGAATTACCAGTGATTACTGTGACAGTTTCACTAAAATATTCAAAATGATTCTCACACTTCAAAATTACATCGGATAATAATAATACAATGTTTCGGATTGAATAGTTCCAGGTTAAATATTCGAGAATCCAAATCTATCATTTTTTTCCGTTGAATAATTTTAATTCGGGAGGGTTTTAAATTCAATATTTTCTAAACGAAAGAGTTGAAAAATGAATGATTTCGCAGTATATCAATATTTGATTTCAAAATTGAAAATTTTTATAGAAAATATAATTCCAAATTGATAGAAAACTAAATTATGTAACTTCTGATTCGAAGCAAATTTCAAATTTTCAATTGTAATGTAATATAATTTATCCTCTTCCCTTGTATAAGGTTATACAATCTTGAACGTTCTTGAAAAAAGTTTTTTTCGAAATGGTATGATTCAGAGTCAAATTGAAGTACTTTGAATGCGTACTTAATGTCTATTTTCAAACTTAGAGCTGAAAATTCTGATAGATCTGAAAATCTCTCCATTCGGGATTTCCGAAATAAAATTATTCAATTGTGAACGATTTTTATTCGAGAATCCATTCTTCCAATTTGAAATTGTTGTTTTTCAAGAATTTCTGATCTGCAATATTTGAATATTGAAAGATAACTATTTTGAATTATGCAATACTCCATAATTCCTTGAATAATTTAAAATGTTCTGATTTGTACAATTTTTAAAATTTAATTTCTTTAATTTTAATTCAAGGTCATATTCTCAAATTTTGAACGCTTTGAGCTGACAATGTTTCTTTCCAAACACTCCATAAATTCAAAAGAATTCGAACCTACTCCATCTGAAAAAGTCTTATTTTCAGAATTGTGATCTGAAATAACTTGAGTTTCAACGCTTCGAATCAGAAATTACATAATTTTAATTCCTTCCATTTTGAAATTAAACTCTCTTTAAAAATGTTCAATTTTGAAATCAGAGATTCATATAATTCGGAATCATCCATTTTTTAACTCTCTCGTTTAAGGATGTACTCTAGTTACAGTCAATCTCAAAATTCGTTAATCCTTATGATGATTTATATAATTGACCAAAGTGTATCTATTAATAATTGCTGCATATTCTGAAGAAGGCTTATAAGTGTGCTTCAGAAAAAAATAATTCAGGTTGAAATCGCTTATTAATCAGAAGTTATTCACAGCCTTAGTTTTTGATATACCGTTAGGGAAAAGTTACAATTCCTATCTAATCATTTCATTCTCCGGGAGATCGTCTACAATTCTATTTGGGTAGTGTTGATTGAAATTCGAACTTTCATTGTTTATAACAATTACAATAATTATGATTTCTAAATAAATTTCTCCAATACAATCTACCCAAATAGAATTGTAGAGAATCCTCCAAAGAATTAAATGAGGCTTTGCCCATTAGGATAAGAATTGTAACTTTTCTCTAACGGGGAAGGAAAAAACTAAAACTCTAAATAACTTCTGAAAAATAAACAATTTCAACCTGAATATGTTTTTTTCTGGAGCGCACTTAGAAGCCTTCATCTAAATACTCAGCATTTATAATAGATATATTTTAGTCAATTTTATAAATCATTATAAAGATTTTCGAATTTTGAGATTGACTGAACTAGTGTACATCCTTAAAGCACATTCAATTCAAAACCCTCCCAAATTAAAATGATTGAACTGAAAAAAATTGTAGTGTGGAATTGTCGAATATTTAATCAGAAATTATTCAATTCGAAATATTGCTTTTGGGAATTACAAAATTTTGTAAAATTCACATCTTCCTGCTTTAATATCACTTGTATTTTTATATACACTGATTAATGTGGTAATATTATACTCTTATGATAAAATTGCTACAAATATTGTAATATGGAACTGCAATTTCACAATGAACTTGTAGAATTACCACATTAATGACGTTTAAAAACTTGCAAACCGACTCGTAATTTTCAACAACTTTTTCTACAGAGAAGGATCACAAAACTTGAATCATAGCTCAACTAAGCTTTAACACGCATTCCGTGAAAATTACAAGTAATTCTCATTTTTATTAGTCTTATTCACCATACTCCCTTAAGTCTTTTTTCTTCCAATTAGGCACTACATTTGAGATCGCTTCAAGTTTTGAATATTGTTTCAAAATTGTTTCAATTCTCTCTAGTGTACACTTAGAAACAGATCATTGTTCAAGGCTCCTCGTTTGATCACCGAAATAGAGCTAATTTTAATGATAATTATTTACATTCGTGCATACCATTGTACTTTCAATTTTTTTAATTTCATAACTTTACCATTCTTTCATGGTTGTCACTAGTTTCAGTTCAAATCAAACAAAATTTCGTTCAACTAATATACGTAATCTTCTTCAATCTGATTAAAAAGGAATGCCAATTTCTTACATAACAATGAAAGAATTTCAATCGAGAATCTTTGAACATTCGTTTCAAGGATCCAATAAAAATTGAGCACTTATAAAAAGGGCCTTGGATCATAAAATAAGTTTGAAGTACCCACTTCAGGAATAACTTCCAAGGGCTCAATTTCCTTCTTTGCATGCAGCAAAGCGTCAAGCAGAATCAGAGAGCAATCGATCGAGCATCGTTCGACGATAAAAGTCACTTTCCCGTAAGAATCGCCGAGGTCGTGAAACCCCATAGGGGATTTGAAAACGTTGTTCGAACCTCAGATCACCGTATCTACGAAGCAAACCGTGCTCGGAGAGTTGGAGTGACTGTAGAAGTAAATGTTACATAAACTGTAATCGCTGGCTCGATCAGGTACATAGTAAGAGTAAGTTTTCGCAATTTTATATAGATTTAAAAGAGGAGGAGCTGGTGAAGGAGGTGGTGGAGGTGGAAAATTGAGTTCAGTAGGACGTCCAAGGGCAGGTGCGTACTTTGAGATGCGCGAAAAATATGCATTACATATACCTACTAGATAGACACATGCGTAAATACACATACATAGTTATATAGAAATATGAATACATATACATTAAAACATATACATAAATACATATACATATGCAAAATAACTCTTTAATCTGAAATCTTAACTACCAATATAATTATTATCATCTACTCTGAGCAGTCACTTTCTCAGCGCGATTCCCTCAATCCTTTCGATGTCACGCTATGACACTTTGACTTAAATAAAAGCCGTTACTGTTAGATAATGTTAAGTTACGATAATTGTTGTTACATGTACACAGTGAGAAAGAGGAGAGATTTTTATGCTGGTAGAAAGAAAGAAAGGGAGAGAGAGAGTAAGTTCGCACTGTATAAAATGTTTAAAGCATGTTTTAAATATTATCACAAAGATATTATTACATAGTTATAACGTGATATCGACTATATTAGGCGAAGAATACAGACAAATGTTATTATATGCATGTATGCATACATACATGAAGATAATATGGAATAAATATATGCATAATATTCATATATGAAGTATGTATGAATACGAGTTCGAGTTCTTCATATTATGTACTCGGTAGTCAAACGCCTATCAGCGGCCTAGCTTTTCGATTAACACCGCAGAAGCAAAAAATCAACTTACACAGAAGAAAGACCATAAAACATAGTAAATTAATTATCATGTACCTTATACAAAGGTGAAGGGAAATCACGTTCAGCGACAATAAAGTCGGGGCCAAAAGTACACAGCTTTAACCCAAAATCGCATAATATTCTAAAAAGACACTTGTAAAAGCTCAAAGTTTTACGAACCAAATTATATGTGAATTGTTATTCTAAACATTTTTTAGAAATATCTGGTAGGTAAAACGTGCTGGAAAATAAGGTTTTGAGGATACTTTTTTTAAGTCTCGATTTTGTCGGCTCCCCCAAGCGAGCTGGACGTCACCAAAAATCTGAAAAAATTCAGACACTCCTTAAAGTTTCCTGAGAGCAATGCAATTTTCCTAATTCCGAAATTTGTAATAATTTACTATTTTAAGGCTGTTTTTTAATAACATATCTAACTAACTATCCATCTATTTAACTATGGAACTAACTAACATATGGAATAAAGATAGAAAGTTCTTTCATGGCTCAAAATCTGCGATTTTGTCACATGATGGAAGTACACTTTTCAAAAATGGAATTAGATCGATATTTCGCGAGAAAATCGTTTGCAAATATTTTTGAATATCAATGAAAAAGTTGAGCAGAAGAAGTTTCAGAAAGGTGGAATCATAATTATTTCGTAATTATTTATTTAAAGAAAATTAGTTGAACAATGTGAGACGTTAAACTCTTGTTTGAATGAAAGAAGTTCATTATTATGACAACTCACCCCTCTCATAGTCGATGCTGTAAACTTGAATTAAAATAGGCCTAAACGGACGAGAAGGTATGAAACTTGGTACATGTTTTTTTTCACTAAAACAAAGTTCAAGGGTAGGGTGGAAATTATTTTCTGAAAAAAATTACATTTTCAGTTATTAATCTCATATTTATGGAAATGAAAGAGATAATTTCCTTTTCCCCCCTTATTATTGTTTTTTTCGTACCAAACAACATTTGTAAATATTGAAAAATAGAAGAACTTTTGGCAGATTCATTAAAGGGCAGAATTTTTTGCTTTGAATCTTTTCTTCGTATTTTGCATATTAATCGAAAAAAAATGAAAAGAACATAAATTTTCTGATTCGATGAAAATAGCTGAAATTTGGTCAATTGTTTAGTTGTTGTAATTATTCTGATGACTTAGAAATTTTGGAAACTCTTTCAATTGATGAAGAAGAGAAATAAGTAAATATGTCTTTCTTAAAAAAAAATTGATTCAAAATTATTAACAATAAATAACGAAATGGTTCAATTTCAAACGGTAAAAGATGAAATTTGCACAAAAAAATGAATTTTCAATAAAGAAAGATTCAAAAGAGGAAAAAAACAAACTGAATTGTTCAATTCTCAGTCCAAAAAGACGTCTTTTATTTCCGAAATTAAGTATGAGTTTTTAACCAAAAATATTATTTTCATTCACATAGTTCAATTCTCTACCGAAATAATTTAATTTTCTACAAAGAAGATTTTTTAGCCAAGAAGAAAAAAATTTATACTCAATCAAAGAGGATTTTTTCGTCAAGAAAATATCAATCCGCAACCAAAATGATTGAGTTTACAACATAATTGTAAAATTTAAAACTATCAAACATTAAATTCCTATCACAAAACATGAATTTTCAACGAAAACAAATTTTTCAATAGAAAAAAAGAAATTTCAACGAAAATTTTCACTGTTCAAGCCTAAAAGACGAATTTGCTTCAATAGAAAATTAATGTTTCATCATGAAGTTGAGCTTTTTACCATAATATAATGAATCTTCAATCCAAAAAGACAATCTTTTAACAAAAGAGGAAGTTTGGTCTTTAACCAAAAAGGATGATTATAAAATTAATAAGAATGTTTATAGACTACAGACCGAAGAATAACAAACAGTTCAAGTGAACATTATACTTTATATTTATCAGTTTGAAAATATGAGGTAAAACAAGTGAAAATTTTTCTTCGGAAATAAAGTTTATTTTCCATTGTAAACTTCTCAAATAAATTAACCATCCTGCTTATTAATTGTTTGATACTCATTTCTTGCAATTATCTTTAAAAATTTCATGCGACGAACTAGTTCAATTGAGTTTATAATTTATTACTATATTTTTTTTATAAGATACGTCCCTGCCTTTTTCTGTCACATCAGCGAACCTATTGTGGTGTAATAGACACCCTTTTTCTGATATTTTCTATGTGGTAGCTCGCCTCATTAAATTTAAGAATATTCATAGAGGATTTTCTCGCGGAATATCGATCTAATTTAATTTTCGAAAAGCGGGGGAGCCGTCAAAGTCGAGGCTCGAAAAAAGTATCCTATAAACCTTGTTTTCAGCACGTTTTACCTACCAGATATTGTTAGAAATTTTTTAGAATAACATTTCATATATTATTTAATTTGGAAGACTTCGAATTTTCACAAGAGCCTTTCTAGAATATTATGCGATTTTGTTTTAAGCTTTGGAAATGCACAAAGTAAGGGACGCGTACTTTTAACTCCGACTTTAGTACAGAGGTTGCGTAGTTCATTGGAAACGGAATTTAACGAAACTATTCGAGAAATTATGTTCATCATCCCATTTCTGTATATCCACGACGCGGATTAAGAGTTATATATTATACGAATCTTCTCTGAGGATATTTTTTAGAACTTTCAACCAACGACATCTCTCACACTTTAGTGATTCATAATTAATGTAGAATATTATTCACAAAAGTCTCCCAGAATATATCGTTTACTCCATGAATCTATCATTTATCACAGTTACGATATTCGTAATTTAAGTCTGTAATATAGTCCCGAATTCTCTAATCGAAATAGACTTATTTTTATTGCTAAATATATCGTAATTATTCAAATTGACTTGAAAGATGGGAGATTTTTGACGATAGGTTCTGGACTACTGAATAGAATTTGAGTTATGTTTCAACAAACAAAAAATTGAAAACTTCAGCTTTTCCCGTGGTTCGTCGATGTTTGTTACAAATGGAATTGTCTTCTTGTCTTTTATTTATCTTTTATGAGGATTCATATAGATGAAAAGAACCTTTTTTCAGAAAGTACTTAGCCTCCACTTGTATACATTGTATACAACGTCGAAATGAAAAACGAAACTTTGCTACTGCGACTGTGAAGTCGTTTTTGCACAACACGCCTTTCTAGAATTTTCGATCCTAAAATTTTTCGAAAGTTATCACATCAGACAAAGCCTGCCTTCAGAAAGAGAAAAACAGCCAGGGAAGAATTGAATCGTACAAGAAATGTTTTTTTTTTATGGAGCAAGTTGCGAATAGGGAGAGTCGCGTGAGAGGAATAAAAGAAAAAGCTACTACTACGTGACTGATGTGGTGTCGAATCTCAGTTTTTGCTATCCGTCGGATCTAAAAGAACGCAAGTAAAATATCGGAATAGTGAGTAGATCGTAAAATATAAACGGTAGTAAAAAATGCACAATACGATCTTCCCAAATTAACGATCACAAATAACATGTATAAATCGGGACTTGATCTGAGTAAATTGAATGGAGAAAGAAGTCTCAGGCTTCAAATTCTCGAGCTTGCATTTATACTGGATATTCGAAAAATTTTTAAAAAACAAAAACCTAAACATAAATCTTCTAATCAATAATATTATAAATAATTAATATTTCAAAAATAGGAAGTGAAAAATTGTTATAATTTTATGATTGAAAATAAATTACTTTCCTTGTTTGATATAAATTATGTGTTCAATCACTTCCATAATCAAGAATTCGATTGCTTATTAGGTTCGAGTGTTAGGCGTTTTGAATGGGTCTCGAAAAATCGAATAATAAATTAAACGAAAATTTGGAACGTGGGAACAGTCTCCGAGTTATTTGTATTTTATATTTTAGATAAGTATTACAAGAAAGCGGAAGAGAACTCGTGGTGTTTCAATGGTCGAATTTCGAGATAAGTAGATATAAAAATATACGTCTACATCGTTAGGTTGTTAATGTAATATAATATAATTAGTGGTCCGAAAAGTGTTTTATATATTTCAAAGATTTAACAAAGTAAATATATATAAATAAATATGTATACAATACATGATTTTGTTAGTTTGTGGTGCGGCGTAGATGAACGAAATTTGTTACCAGTGTTTCCACGCGACAAAACCTTTAGATTGTCACTTTTATAGATGTTCAACTACATCTTGCGTTATCGTGCGACTCAAGATATATTGATAGAAGAAACTTTATTGATGGAGTTTACTGTGTTATTGGAAAATTGAATACGATCACGAGTGTTGTACGTGAAGAGCTATAAATTATACATTGCAAAGATAAGATAGAGATTCTACTTCAGCTTTTGATTTTCCTAACGATCCAGTCTATTCGTAAAAAGGGAGACGTAAAATGTGACGTCGTGAGAAAATGGTTCTTGGATATTTCATGCGAGTCTTCCGTTCTGTCGAGCCACACGTTTCAAAAATCGTTTTCCTTCCTCGGAAGAAACTAGTTTTAACAATAAGAATATAAAACATGAAAAAAATGTTCTTGCTGACAGATCGGATTCATACCAAGTCCAAAAAGTTCTCCGGCAACGACGACGAGGCGCAAACGCACATATCAGGTAGAGAAGAAACGTTTGAAAATATATAAGATTATCAATGGTATTATTAGAAATATAATTCATAAATTTAAGAAGTTAGATGTTGAACGATTCTTTATGATTAGAATTATCGTCGTCATCGTCGTCGTCGTCGTCATCATCTCAGTATCATTATCAGCACTCTGCGGTATTCTGCGAGTAAATTGGTCCACTTTGATTCCTAGAAATATATTTTCTAACCACTTTCTCTCATATGGGAAAAATAATAACTAAATTATTTCAAAAAAGTTAATTATCTTTGCTAGGAAATAGTTTCTTGGGGGTAAACTTTGGAATCTTCCATGGCATGAGTGTCTGACCAAAAACGATATGAACTACTGAACATCTTCAAAGACCAGAACTTAATCATTAATCCTAGTATCTTCCAATAATAACTTACATATTCTAAAAATAAATTCCTTCATCTTATTTATTTCAGTACCCTGCTTTTTGTTTCTAATACTTCAGAAAGAAAATCGCAGACCTGTAACGATCATTTGCAACTATCTCCTGTCTAAAGTTAAATTTAGAAACGTACGACACGATGATCGACTGTACATAATGAAGTACGTGAAAAAACCCGATTATATCGAAAAAAATATGTACACATATGCGATAAAAGTAGATGAGGAAATTGCGTTAGAGAGACAGGGATTAAAAACTAGGCAAATAATGTAAATATTAGTAAGACATTTTTATGACCTCTTGCATCTGAATCCTTATGTACGGCGCATGCCATTTCTATTATCAACTGTTATCTACAACCTTCATTCAGTATCTAATCGAACTAAATGGAAATTTCATTCCATGTGGCTATACCATTTCTAATATTTGAATACTCTCTCAAATTTCCTATAAGTATCTTAGTTTACTTGATTTTGGTAGATGGACAAAAATTCCAGAAAAGCACTTCATGTTTTTGAAAAATAATGTCAAAAAATATACAAAATATCAACTTGAGTTTGAATAATTTTCAACTAGATCGAGAAAACGTCAAAGCTCTCAAAAGAAGTATACTCAAGTAAATAAATGAGACGCACAATTAGAAGTGTCATTACGTCGACATAAAAAATAAAAATCACGGGAGTGACCTTCTTTTTCTCTCACTCTACAGTGCGAGGTTTTTTTTTAATTGTTGCTCCGCGACGAATCTTCTCGATTTAGCTTTGGATTTAAAGAAATATCATTTTAACGTTTTCCGGAAAAATTCAATAAATAACCATATTGATAACAATATTGAAAGATATATTATTTACTATACATTACAGTTTAATGTATGAGAAATATAAGTCAAGATTCTGATAACAATTAAGAAAAAAATCTTCAAATACTAGAAATACGGAATTCATGTCTCAACTGCTCCAACTTTGAGAATTATGTCGCGTAGTCGCCTCCGAATTTGAAAATTTTCTTGCTTACTTGATAGTCAAAAAGGATATAACTTCCCATTTTACAAACGGGAAAGAAATTCTTTGTTAGTGGATTTAAATGAAGATTTCACGCCCTTTCATTATATTGAATACATTTCTCCGGTTTCAAATTTTTATTATTAAATAACTGAAACAAATGTGTATTTGACTTTTGTTTCTCTTTTCGAGCAGCCTTCGATTTTTTGCCAGTGATTTCAAGTGAAACTTGAATTTGCAGACAAAGTTAATTCTTGAGTTTGGTCATTTTTATTCCGTAAGAAAATTACAAAAAATTATCCTTTTCAGCTGTTCCTAATCAAATTTCGTCATTTTATAGAATGAACTACACATGTTTTGATTTTCGGACCTATTAATATCCAATTATTGAAAAAGTATTAACTTTTGCATGAATTTGGGGTGGGAAAAAGAATTCGTAGATTTTTGTGAGAGTTCTTGAAAAGGAAATATATTGAAAGATTGAAATAGAATTAAAATATTAAAAGATCAAGTCGTTTATTTATTCATCAGTTCATTGATTTTCATGGATTCAACTCATGAACACTTTTTGTCCATCCATTGGTTATTTTTTCCCAAAAAACAGTCAATTTTAGAGTTCCGCGCCCTAGAGTTGGAAAATGGATAGCAAATAAAATCTTCATTTTTAGGCTAACTGCTATTGAATAAGCAAACAAATTCTACAAATTTGGGGGTGATCAAGGGACATATTCAGGGATTCGGGAAACCTGAGGATCAATGCCCCAGTATGCAATTTTTCATAGAAGTAAAAACAAATAGAGAGTAGAGGGTTTGATATTGTTGGTGGTATAGATTTTGATCAAGCCTTGTTCAGGACACAGTGAAAAATATCCTTCACAAATCCGTTAGCCAACCGCGAATTACGCTTATAAAAATACTCCAAGGTACTAAACTCGCTCTTTGTCAAGCGTTTCGGTAGCTAGTGGACTTGCCACGTTCTCTGGTAAAAAATTTTAACCGATATCATGCCACTTTGTAAAATACTGTAACTGATACACTATATCGCTTTCATCTTATTCTCAAACAATCTCTACTCAGTGCTCTTGTACTAATATTACGTCCTAAGTAGCAATCAATACTACAAATACTCTTTATCCACAAGAGAAATCTATTCAAAACTCAGTTTTATAAATCAGTTTTTCCTTTTATATTTTAATCATGTATAATAATATTAATTATTACTAAGAAGTTAGATCATTCAAGAGCTGCTGAAAATCTGATGTCAATAATCTTCTGTAATTGAAGGGCCGGATAGAATAAAGACTCCCGCGCACGAGCCAGGCAGACTAGCCCCTGAAAGTATGCAATCGCCGCTGAGTTCGGAGTGAACTTTTCCGATTTAAAAAACATCAACAAAATCTTCGAAAAGTGCATAACAGTCAGCGAGGGAATTGTTCATAAGGATTCAAAGTATCGTAAACGTTCCCGAAATGAACAAGCGTAGGATACTAATGTCGCCAAAAAAGTTCTGAACGACTCGTCGAAGCCGGCTTTTAAACTGCACTAATATTAAGAGGAACTTCTGGAGAATAAGTAGTTTTTTGAATTTTGAGAAGCATCAAACAAGTGGAAAGTGAATAACAGTTGAATGCAGCGAAAAATGTCGAATTTTCGACCTTCAAAATATTTATAACTTAAGGAATATAAACTTTACGAAAAAGTCACTTTAGACGTTTTTGTCTTGAAATAAGCGATTTTTAAAATGCAAAAATTGTCTAGCATATTCGGATTCATCGGCTCAAAATACATAGGAATAACGCTCATGCGTTAAAATAGTCTTTTCCCCCTGAATATATTATTACATACGGTAGCATTGCCCCCTGGCGGACTAATCCGCAAGTGAATCTGGCACTAAACTCTTCACAGTTCTGAGTGTATATGATGGAAATTCCTGAAACTTAGCAGATGGATACTTTGAATCATGATGAACAACTCCCTCGTTGAATGTTATGCACTTTTCGAAGATTTTGTTAATGTTCTTTTGAACGGAAAAGTACATGCCGAACCTAGCGACGATTGCATACTTTCAGGGGCTAGTCTGCCTGGCTTGCGCGCGCATGTCGTCATTCTATTCGGCCCTTCAATTTTGAAAATGGAGACTTGTGAATGACTCGTTCTTTAGAGATATCGCATACTTTCAACTGGGATTGCTACTTGGGGCCACAAGTTCCGTAAATTGATACTCAAAGTTACAAAATCGTGATTGCAAGATAAAATGCCGAGAAACCGTATTCGAAGCTTACATCGCGAAACGAATTCGAAAGACAAATCTATCAAAAAATCCATTTTTCATTCAAATTAGATTTGACCTGTATGATATTCAAGGAAACCATTCATGCGGCTCTCGGTTTTTGTCTTGTTATGCAAAGTATTCTTACGACGATTACCACTGATTACTGTTACGCGGTTCTTCCAGCCCAGAGCTTTGGGAGAACCTCAAATTCCTGCATATCTAAAATAATCTTATATACTGCATTATAGCATTGGTAAATAACGTTTAGTAATTATCCATTGGTCGATGACATTAGGGCGAGAGGACTCATATTCAACAAAAAGATGTTCAGTCATGTTTTTGTACAATGTACTTACATCAAACCCTGGTGATAGATTCACCGTCATCTCGAAAATAGTCATCAAATGGTGATTCTTCAGTCGAGATGCGCTGATCTTATATTATGTCATATTTTATATTATACCCCTCCACAGCTATCTAAAGAAAATTTGTTTATTCTGGCACTTACTTACAAAAACCTTTTGACACCTTTCAAAAGTATGCACCATTGAAATATATTTTGATGGTGTCAAACGTTAATTCCTTAAATGGAAGAACGTTAACGATACATAGTGCGAAGTTTATTCCTGGGAAGCATGGATAAATCTTCGTTCTGCTGCATCCTTGAGAATCTTTATTCTGATTGTTGTTGAAGGACTAATGATTATTATATTAGGCTATATAAATTATAAATATGTACAGTCTTCTTTGCCCAATCGAGCAATTCGAGATAGTAGCTGTTTTTATAAAGTAGTGGTATGCATCGTAGAAGTGCTATTTAATTTAACGGTTCACTGGCATACACGCATTCACATTTCCACTCTAAACCTAAGGTTGTCACGTTACTCGTCGCATCAACGTTGAATCAAGTGTAATTAATTGAATGTTGTACAAAGTAAGACACCTCGCGCTTTCCTTAACCTGAAATCGCGAAGCGTCTGCGTTTTATATGCCGCGTTATTGTATTAATACAGATTTAATTATTTTTCAGAAGTGAAGTCGAGGCTACAGAGGCATCATAATCGTAATCAGTAACTTTATAGATAGTAATTATAGCCGTGATAGGATCCATTGAATCACTCGCAGAGAAATGGAATAAATGTCTTTTTTCGTAAAAATTTAAATCTGGTGTTCATGCAGTCTTTTGTTGAATTAATTTAGTTGAAAGAAGAACTAAATTTAGATTTCTAAAAAAGTTGAATAGAAAATTTTTGTACTGTTCTCGAGATTTTTTTATGCCCTTTCTCTGGAGGAATTCAAATAGTTTTTTAATACCAGAAGGAGAATTATTTACGGCTCAGTAATGAGTCCTTTTTGAATAGGAAATAGAAGCGTTAGAGGAAGGAAGGATCATTTAATTCTCGATTTGTATATTGTGTTTTCTCTTTCATTCTTGTTGAACGAGATTCCACGGTGAAGCGGACGAAAAAGGTCAAATAAGAGCGTCGCGCGATGGGTATATAAGTTATTAAAATAAAAAGCTGTACGCATTGTTCCGTACCAAGTACGGCTATAGAGCTATCGAATAATAATTTATCATTTAGAGATAAAATTATTAGAATAAATACATATGCATAGTTATAAAGGAGCACGAACGAAGAAGGCCTGCATCGACCATGACCCCTCCCTGTCCAGTTTTCCCAATCACTCCCAACAACCACCGCCCATTCAACACAGGAAAACATTGTAATCTACTGTAGATTGTTGTAGATAAACTATACGGTTTACCCGTACATTGTTACTTTTTGTCGACAATATAAAATACACAGATATATAAGTATTTACCTCGAGTTGCGACTTATTCCTCAACCACCATCACCTCAACAATCCAATTTTGTGGAAAAAAATAACATGAAACATTCTTTTGCGGAAATTGCTAGAAGAGCATTTAAAAAGCTCAACCTGAAAAATGCGGGATCGTTCAAGGGCGGCTTTTGAGAAAACTTGAAAAGTTTTTTAATTTGATATATCTCGGGAACGGTAGATTTTTGGGAAAATTTATAAACAAAAAAAATATTGACGACAATGTTTTCTACAACCTTTTTCATTGATTTGTCATGCTGCAATGAAAAGTGTGATAAAATTAATAGATGGCGCTAAAGTACCACAGAACCCGTTTTCTCGCTTTTTGCCATGGAAAAAAATTTTTCATCGCAAAACAGTCAGTAAGACTGTTAAGCCCTCTTTGGAATGATGGACCCCAGCAAAGGCCCGCGTGGGTGATCCACGCGGGGACATCCACGAGGGCCCTCACGGGAGGCCCTCGTCGTTTGCCCCCTTCAATCAACGTGTAAAATTTCTGAGTCCAAAGTGTGAATATTTTTTCTTCATCACAAATTTTGAGTTTCGATTGGTACAGACATACGGAAAACGTATTTCTGTCCGAAATTCAATGACACTTTTTTGAAATTCACACTCCAAATATATGGATATTTCATGAGGAATATATGTCAGTTTCTCATGACACAAAATTTAAAATTTTGGTTTTTGAAATTATAAATTATGGAATTATCTATAAAATCAACTGTTTATTTAATAATTAAGAAAATTAAATTCATTGGAACCAATGAACTTCCTATCATGTAGGTCATATGGATGTTTTCATTCCCATCTCTCTAAGATTCTGTAGCCTGATGGAACATCCCCCGACTGCTGCCCCGGAGACGCGTGTTCGATTCCTGCCAGCTTCGTTTTCTGCTAACTCGATTTTTCTGTTTCAGCGTATAATTTAATAATATCATATGTTTTCAGATTACACAAATATAGAATTTCAAATGTTGTCAATTCCGAAATTAAATTAATATTAAATTATGTTTAATGTATAATACTGTATAGTGTATGTATTCAGTTTCGAGTTGAATAGCATGTGTGAGTTTCTTTTTTTTCTATTCGGACTGTAGTACATTTTACTACGAACTACTATTGAAATTAGTATTATCGGTTTTAACGTATTATGTAATTAAATTTCTATGCGTGGATTGATCAAACTCTTCAGACCGTAAAAAACACGTTGGCACTCATGTTAGCTCAAATAGGGCAACCATAAGGGCTCCATGATGGCACCTATGAGGGCCCCATAAGGGCAACCATAAAGGTACCATGAGGGAAACCCATACTGGACCCCTGTGAATTAGCATGTCGTTGCCATGAGGGGCCTCGCCTGGGTTGCCCTCATGGGCCCCTCATCGCTTGAGGGCATTCCATGCAGGCCCTTACGGGGGCCCACTCCACTTTTCTACACGGGAAACTACGTTAACTTCAGTACTGGACGTAATTTAAGGTTTTCAAAATTTTATATGAAACGAGCTGTACAAAAATGTGCTAATCATTGCTGTTGAGCGTGCAACATGGAAAATACGCTTTTTTTGGTACTTTAGCACCATCTATCAATTTCACTTTTCATCGCAGCATGTCGACCCAATAAGAAAAGTTGTAGAAAACATTGCCCCAAACATTGTTTGTTCTAATAAATTTTCCCAAAAACTTACCATTTCCGAAATGTATGGAATCCAAAAACCTTTTTGAGTTTTCTCAAAAACCTGCTCCTGAACGATCCCGCATTTTTCAGGTTAAGCTTTTTGAATGCTCTTCTGAAGATTATTATTTTTTGTCAATAAGGTTATATAGATGGTTTCACACTCGAAATTCATTCACGGAATGATTTCTTGATACACTGCTCGACCAATTTTAGTTCCTCCGAGTAAAGTCCTTCCTAGAATTTCGTTCGTGGGCGAGACGGTTCTTGGCGAGAACAATGCTTGTTTACGTTGAAGCATACGCGATTCTGGTCTCAAAGCTTTCGATAGCAACACCCGAAACCAGCATAGAATTGGTAGAGAAGTGTTCTTCAGAAGTAAAATGGAAAAAGTGTTTTTTGGTAAAAATTTAACTACTATTTTAAATGAGTACGGCTCCATTATTCAACAATTTTGTTGAAAATTCGTCTATTTGGTTTCAGGAGTGTCCTTGAAAATTTCAATAGTTTTTCTAGGTATTTTTTCTCAAATTTGCCTCTTTCTAGGAAATATCATCCTTGTGAAATGAAAATTCATCAATTATTGTAGAAAATGCATGTTTCTTGGTAGAAAATGAAGAAGTTCCGAAGAAAATGGACTTTTTCTGTCGAAAAATCATATTCCCGAATTAAAAATCAACTGTTTTGCAGAGAATTTTCTTCTTCTAGTTAAAAAATCTAAATTGAAATTTAGATTTTTTAGAAGAAAATTCATGAGTTTTGTTGACAATTCGTCTTTTTGGTTGTATTTCACTAGTTGTTTGTTCGAAATTGATCTTTTCTAGTTTAAAAACATAACTTTCCTTTTAAAAATACGTCCTTTAGTAATGCGATTCAACCTTTTTTGTAGACGTTTTAAATTTTTCTTCGAAGAATCAACTTTATGCGTTGAAAATTTTTTCTTCGCAAGAAATTTGTTTGTTTTTTTTTGGTATCCAAAGTTCAAGTATTTTATTGAAAACCTATCTCTTTGTAAAATTTCAGTCGAAAAAATTGGAAAAATCTATTAAACTCGACTGAATAGAAGGAAAAAATACGATAAAAATACAAAAAACGTATTTAATCGTGTTTGATAGATTTTTTTCGACTGCAATTTTTTGCTATTTTATCGGTTTTATGCGACTTTTTTGAGTGTTTGAGGGAATATGGGCCATATACATTGCAGATTCGAATTAGGCAGATTAAATTACATGAAAATCTCCTTCGATCCGAGCCTAAAAAATTTTTTTATCAAGATAATCGCAGTTTTTCGCGATTTTCATGGGGTTTTCACCATTTTTATGGGTTTTTCACCATTTTCTCAGATTCAAAACGGCTTATGATTCGAGAAAACCTTAAATTAGTATTCAATGGTTCGAAATACATGAAATTTATGCTTGCCCTAGATCCACAAATTATTTTTACGAATAAAACATCTAATTTTCGCGATTTCTTATGGTTTTTGCAATTTACTCGAAATTGGAGGGTTTATCGTCTAAACTGACTAGAAATTCGGATTCAGCGGGTCAAAAAACATGCCCATAGATAGGTTGGGTCTGGTGTAAAAAAAACTTTTTTTTTTGTGTGCCGGTGTAATTAATAATTGTTTTTCAAATTATTTATGAATCGCCTTATAATTTATAATAGTAAATATTTTCAAAACCTTTCCAGATGACCGAGAAGCTACAGCTATTTGAAGAATTTTTGTGGTTACTATTAGCATGTGCTTATAATTTTTTGGTTTCTTAATAACTTATTTTATCAATGTTCAATCATACTTTGCAGAAGAATTCAATGGTTGAAATTAGTTTGTCCCTTCCGGTATAGGAATATCACATTATTTTTCTTAGAAGCCAAAATTGTCTCAACATTCGTTTCTGGATTTGCGTTCAACATTAATTCAGATTAATTGATTTATTATTAATTGATGATTGAAGTGTAAAGACTCTATAAAATGGGACTTAGAAATAAATATGAGAGTAGATAAACGCTTACGAATAATTTAAAGGAATGTTTCAGGATTTCGAGAATAAAAAAGTAGCATTTATTACAGTTCTACAACTCTTGTTTGAATACTTAACGGAGGACAGTTTATGAACAAGTTTCTTCATATAAATGAAAGATAAATATTTTAATAATTTCATCGAAACATTGATAAATCTGCTACAATTGAGTTATATGCATGAATACTATTCTAAACAAAGTACCTTCTCTACAATAAAAATTGTCGCATTTATACATATATGTACATTGTGCAGCTACTCTCCGATTTAGTGCGACCGAATATACTCTCTATCATTTGATTTTATGCGACCAATAAATGCATTCATACAAAAGTGTAAAAAATGTTTTGTTGCAATTTTGAGCTTCAACTTATGTATTTGTAAAGAAATAAGAATGACAACTGGAAAAAGACTATAATTCAAATTTTACAGTGAAAAGAAGAAAGTTTTCTTCCTTGAAAAAGTAGGGAAAAAGTAAGAATAAGATCTGTATCCTACTTTTCTCAGATAAGCCGAATTTCAACGTCATTTTTGGGGTGAATACGTTCAAAAGGTTTTGCACGCTCCGAATTCTCTGAGTTTCAAGTAGAAAAATTCAATTTTCAACAAAATAGATAAATTCCAACCAACAAGATTAATTTTATGAACAAGAAGATTGATTTTTTGTCATAAAAGACAAAGTTTTAAGAAAAATGTGAATTCAAAACAAAGAAATCCAAATTTCAATCATGTATGTAGTTGAATGTTCAACCAAACAAGATTTTGCAGTCAACAAACCGAGACGTTTCACAAATTGTTGAATTTTCAATCCAGAACAAATTTAGTCCTAAAATTAAGTTTTGAATTTCCAATTGCAAAATAAGACTCCACAAGATAGATTTATAACCAGAGATAAATACCATTCATTTTGATTTCGGAAAATTGTTCTCAACAAAAGAGACTTTCAACAAAGTAGTTAAATTTTTAACTGAAAAAATGAATGTTCAACCCAGAAAGACGAATTAGTGGCTAAATTTTCAACAAAAGAGTATAAATTTTCAAGAGAAAAGTTGAATTCTGTGCCAACTTAATTGGATTTTCAACAGGAGAGTGGAATTTTGAACAGAGGAAGATTTTTTAGTCATGAAGAGAAAAATGTTGAATCATGAAGCCCACAAGATACATTTTCCACAAAACAGATGAATTTTCGATGAAAAAATTAAATCTTGAACGGAAAAGTATCACATCTTAAAAATAGGTCTCAAACGAGACGAACAAAGTTTCACTAAAATTGTTAAATTTTCCATCAAAGAGATGAATCTGTAACTATAAACAAAATAATTTTTAACAATTCATTTAACTTTCAACCAAACAGTTGCATTATCAGCCAAACAAGATTGATTCTCAACAAAAAATGTAATGATTTATATCTCAACCGAGAAGTTTTCAATTTTGAATCAAAAACAGTTGAATCAGTTAGTGAGTAATTTAATTTCCAACCGTGAGACATATTCTTAACGAAAAATTTCATGGTAGACTCTTTAACCAAAGAGAGTTAATAAAAAATAGTCCGGTTTTTTCATTGGACTCTTTTAGTTAGGTACGTATTCAATTCGAAAAACGAGAAAAACTGAAGAGATTTGGCGATGGGGAAAAACAATGAAGACTGTGATAAATAAATAGGAATTCATGTAACTACAGGGTGCACAGCGTATTTTGAGATCAAAAAAGAGGAAATAGGGTGATTTTTTCACGAAAAAGGGGAAAAGATTAAACATTCATTTTTACAAGCATAAATGAAGCAAACAATTTTTTTAAAGAAATTTGTTTAAATAATTTGCTCTGTCATTGTCACCTAAGAATATAATTCGAATGTTTGACATTACATGGGAATTCTCATAAATTTACCCGAATTATTGTGAATACATCAGTTACTTCTAGTCAATTTTAGTCACTTTTTGAGTTAGAAACTAGTTAATTTTAATCACTTCTCTGGC
>WSXT02110859.1:0-11202 GCA_011762715.2 Neuroterus valhalla
CTGAAATTCTGGTTCCCCCACCCATCTAACAATCCTATCCCACCTGTTGTACTGCGATTCCATGATTTTCCTCTATCTCACTCCCATAACCCACCTCAGGAATCTTTCATGAAGACTTCTCACTCTCTTTTTATCCTCCCACCCCCATAATTCTACTCCATAGCATACGACTGTCTATACTGGCACATCAAATATCCATGTTTTCATCCTCCAATCATCCCTGGACCTTCCTTTCCCTATGCCCCATACTTGTCCTATTATTTTACTCACACACTCCATTCGTCTCCTTACTTGCAGCTCGTTACCTCCTCCTGATTCAAACCAAAACCCTTGGTAACAGAATCCTTCCACTAGTTCACTCTGAATCTGGTCCCCACAAATATTTCTTTCGTTCTTTCTATCTAATCTTTATCTACTCTCCTTTCTTTCATTCCCTCCAACAATATTCCCCTTTTCACTGAGTCGAATGCTGCTTTGAAGTCTACAAACAAGGCTACCAGTTTCCCTTTTTACCGCCCCAGATTCCTATTCACTAGACAGTTTAGGACGCAAACATTATCAATTGTTCCCATTCCTTCCCTGAAACCCGTCTGGTTGTGTGGGATACTCTTTTCTCTTCTACCTGACACTCTAGCCTGTTTCTGAGCACTTCCGCATTGATCTTATACCCCACCGACATCAGAGTAATACCTTTATAATCCTTAATAAATATGATCTATAAACCCTTTTACCTTCTTCCTTTTTTTTAGTGGAATCACTAATCCTGTCCTCCATTCTTTAGGCCATCCTTCTCCTCTCCGAACTTTGTTACAAATTCTCCACATCTCTTCTCTTTTTTTTCCCCCTTACCCCCATATTTGAGAGCTGCATTATTCATAACATTCTCTACTGTCGCTTTATTTCCTTTCAGCCTTTCAATAGCCTTGTTTACATCCCCCCTACTTAAATCGTTTTTATTTTCTTTTTCTTCCTCTATTACCTTCTTCTCTTCTTCCCTAATCTTCACTTATTCTCCCTCTCTCCCCTGACAGTCCTTTGAAGTACTCCGTCCATTTATTCATTCTTATATCATGAATCACCGCCTTCCTTCTTCCTCTTTCCCTATTCATCACCACCCAGTCTTTCCCTCCCTTCACCGCTGTCTCCATTTCTTTCTTAGGTTTCCTTTCCCTTTTGCTAATATCTCCTCTTCTCCATTCTCTAACACTCTCCTTTATTTTCTATTCACATTCCTCACATTTCTCATCCCACCAACCTATTCTTGCAGTGTCTCCCTCCTATTTTGGCGTTACAGCCCTTTTTACCTTACCTATTACACCCTTCATTATTTCTATTATCTTTTCTACGTCTATCTTACAGAATTCTCAGCTGATTATTAATCATTGTATCCTTCGGAAAATTTTCTCCCTCCATTTCAATTTATGGATTTCTAATCGAATTACAGCGTAAACAATCCTTTATACATTTTGCAACTTTGCTATTTTCTATTCGAATTCAAATAACGCGCTGCCATATGCAAAGAAGGATGTTCGCAACGCCCTCTCATGCTGTCAGCTATTGCCAACTGCTGTCATCTGTTGCTTTATTAAACATCAAGAAGGCATTTTCTGCATCAGAGTTTTTCACAACGCGGAAGGATGTAACAAAGGGCGGGAAGGTTTATACAAAACTTCGAAACTGCGTAATTACATCGGAAAAAAGAAGAGTCGATTGCAAGGTATTTTGTGTATGCTTGAAAGAAGGGTGTCAGTTTCCATGATGCCCAGGGCGACAGTAAAGGCAAATTCGGCCCTGGATCAGGGGCAACAGTTGTAAACAGGGTTTTATGTATTGAGGGGCAACCTTTGTGAGGAGGGCCGCAGGAGCTACGGAGCAGATACTATAAGAAAGGTTGCATTGGTTAGGGACAGGACTGCTAGCAAGGTTATAGAGGTTAAAGAGAAGGGGCTGTGAGGATGGTTGCAGGAAGTAGAATACAGAAGTTACAACAAAGATTGCAATGGTTGATGAGCAAAAGGCGTAAAAAAGTGAAATAACACCACTGACACTACAATAATGTCGCATTGTTTTAGAAGAGCTGTGGTAATCAAACTTGTATACAAAACATTTCTGCGTCACGAAAGACACACATCTATCAGCATTTCGGGAAGAAAACTTCCGGTTGAAATATCGAGACTTGTTGCTCGAAGTGGCAGAGTGGTTAGTGTACGTTCACCTCCCTCTCTCTTTGATACTGTTTGTATTCTACAAAGTGTTGGTGGCAAAAGTTATAAATAGGATTGCACGGTTCGAGAAGCTAGGGATGTAACAAGGGGGACAGGGTAAGGGAGCATGGGGTGTTAGAAGTTTAAGGGAGGTTGAAGGGAGCTAAGGCACAGGAGTTGTAGGAAGGATTGCGAGGATTGAGGATAAGGGCTTTAGAAAAGTTTCTAGAAGTAGAGGTGAAGAGGTTGTGAGGAGCGTTTAAGCAGGAGTCCGAGTTCGGATTCCAAATAACTCCATCACTCCACGTTTCTAAGAAAATGAGGGTGAATCCCCCAAAATATATCAGAATATCAGAGATTGAAGGCTGAGACATTCCCTTTCAAATGAGCTCTATGGTAAATTAATCACATGCATCCTCAGAGCGTGGATGTGTTTTCGTTTGAGGGTTGGGGATGACACTGAAAACGGGAAGGAAATTCATTATACTTATACCGACGCCCAGGCATAATAAAATGTGCAGTGCTTTCGAACATGCAGTTTGGTCTGGGAAATTGAAGATGGCGGATTCAATATGGCGAAATATTCTATCAAAAAATTCCATCCGCTGTATTGGATCAGCCATTTAGAATTTTTTGAAGATCTCTGCATATTCGTAATCAGCGGCCCTTAAAACCTTCAAAAGCACTCCACTCTTTATTATGCCTGTGTGTTGGTGTAAGGATGGTGAATTTCCTTCCTTCCTTCGTTTTTTTTTCTCCACCATAGACAAATACACAACCCTCACTCTAAGGGTGCATGTGATTGATTTAACATGGGGCTTATTTGAAAGAGCTTGTTTAAACCTTTAATCTCTTATATGAGCGAAGATTGTTGCACGTCATGGTTCAGCTCTAAAATTTTTTTGAATGGCTAAAAACGCCGTTTTTAGCGGTTTTAACCCTCATTCCTCCAGACCTCGTAGGGTAATTGAGACTCCAAATTTGGATTCAGTGACCCTAAAAACATATGATGGACATAGTCAGACTCCAGAAGTAATTTTCTCGATTTGGTTCGTGGAGCTGTGTTAAAAGAGAGGTTAAACAGGTGGGGGCCAAGAACTATAAGGATGGTTTCAGGGGCCAAGGGTAAGACGATATGGAGAGGGTTCTGCAGGCTAGAAGGAGCAGCAGAGGGTTTCGAGAAGTGATTGGACGGGGGTTTTCGAGAGGGTTGGAGAAGTTCATGAGCAGGAGTTATGAGGAGTGTTGCAGAAGTTGAGGATTAGATCCTGTGAGGAGGTACACAGGCGTTTAGGATTCAGGATGTAAGAAAGGTTGCAGGGATGGAGTGGCAGGGATGAAGTGGCAGGAGCTGTTAAAACTAACATCCTTTATCACAATGAAAAAAGGGAACTTGGTGAACATAAAAAACAGGAATACGGTACTTCCAACTTGATTTCAGAATTTCTGTATCAGGAAATCAAGATTAAGTAGACGCTTTCCAAACTTGCAGTTTCGAAAAGAACATTTGTATTGACTATTATTGTACTTACGTCCGCGGGTACGTGGAGAGTCCAAAAACGAACCGCGTTCAGTTGTGATTTCAACATTATTGCTTACACTGATACTACAATAATATCACATTTTTTCAGCAGAACAGTTGTGATGACACTTGTTTACAGAAAATTATTGCGTCAGTAAAGACACAAATCTATCAGCGTCTTAGAGAGTAAACTGTCCGTTAAAATCCATGGGTTTGCTGCTCGGAACGACAGAGTGCGCTAATGCACGTTTACCTGCTACTCCTTCTTGGTTAGTTATGTATCTTAGACGAGCCTCCCGCGAATACGGTGGAGATGATTATGTTTGCAGCAGGGATAGTATAAAACCGCAACCATAATGACTGAGAACGTATTTGCGTGCGAGACTCGGACATGGTGCTTAAAAAAATTTTAATTGTATGACGGCCGTTAACAGTGCCGTACGCATGCGCAACTAACTATTGGGCTGTATAGAGCTCATTCGCAGCCCAGTAGTAAGGTGAAAACCCTCATACGTCCGCTTAGAATGAAAAATACTTCCTGTATCCTTCGTAGAGCTGTCTTCGAGTCGAGTAAAAAGATCTGATAATCAAACATCTTAGAATATGCATAACTTTTGACTGAAAATGGTATGAAGAAGAATTAATGTTCTTAAATTTGTTTTGTTTCCAGATTCTGCAAATGGAGGACAAGAGGCCAAGAACGAAGATCTACGGTCGGTAGGAAGCTGCCTGCTGCAGCTGCAGCTGCGGCGACTGCTCGGCTGCAGCGGTCGCTGCATCTGCGGCCGAGTGCAGCGAATGCTTTGCTGAACAAGCAATGCAGAACGTGTCTGGCGAATACTACCAGAGAGCGCCGCAGCCGAGATGTTGTCCGAATCAGTCCGCTTCCGTCTCCATGTCATCGGCCCCGGACAGGATCAAACTTTCAACTTCGGGACGGAGAGCGGAATTGCTTTGCTGTTGTTGCAGCTGCAGCACCAACTCAACGCCGACAAAAACGCCTGGGTTTCTTGCGAGCCTTGGCGTTTGCGTCCTCGTACTTGGTTACACGCTGCTCGGCGCTTTCGCCTTCATGGCCCTCGAGGGCGGACTCAAGTCGGTGAGTGAGTCAGTCTTCTTCTTCCTCTTCTTCTTGTTCCTCTTTTTTTTCTCTCGCTTTTTCTCCTCTTTTTTCTCATTGATCCAACCATACCCTCATCTCAACTCTGATCCACGTTTTTCTCCTACCCCTCCTCATCCTCTCTTTTCACAATGCCTGTTCGGTCTTTTTTTCATTATTTCCTCCCAACGAACTCTATCTCGTGTAATTTACGTTAAATGTACGAGGTATCTGACGTAAGTCAGTCTCCCCCTCTTCCACTCTTAAATGAGAAGGCTTCAATAATAAACCTTCGTCTTCAATCTACTATTCACAGTTCACAATTCTGAGCTTAGCAATTCATTCTCTCGCAGGAATCACGTTTCACAGATGAGAGAATACAAGCTTGAAAACGTGTTCCTTTTTTTCTTCTTATATAATCTGTATAAATAACCAGAATCATAAAAAGTATAAAGTACAAAGCGAGACCAACTGAATGGTTTATATGCAACGGCTTTTTAATTTGAAAAATGTTATTATTTTGTTTATTTTCAAGAAATGTTTAAAAATATAGGAGCACGTATTTCTGGTCTATTTGAGTCTCCGATATGTTAATACGTTTTGATTGCATTGATTTAAAATTCAAAATTTAACTGGGAATAGGGCTTTCGAGCCCTTTCTGGAATATCACTGATGAAGTTGAATCAATCGAACAAGGGAAGAACTAAATCGAGCCAGATGGACCCGTGCTTATATATTTTTAAACCATTGCCCAAATTTCCAAAAAGAATTGACCGTAGGTAAGACATGCCCCAAAAAGACTTCACCGCAGGTGGGACTTGGTGCAAAGAGACTCGATTGTAGGTAAGACTTCCCTCAAAAAGACTTGACCGTAGGTGAGAATTGCCCGCAAAAAACTGTACCGCAGGTGTGACCTGCACTAAACAGACTGGACCACAGGTGGGGCTTGCCGCAAAGAGACTTCGATCGCAGGTGAGATAGGCCCCAAAAAGACTTAACTGCAAATGCGACTTGCCTCAAACAGACTTGACCGCAGGTGGGACTTGCCCTAAACAGACTTTACCGCGGGTGGGACTTGCCGCAAAGAGACTTGACCGCAGGTGGAACTTGGATCAAAGTGACTTGACCGTGGGGGAAACTTGCTCCAAAAAGACTTGACTGTATCTGAGACTTGCTCCAAAAAGACTTGACTGTATGTGAGACTTGCTCCAAAAAGACTACGCCATAGGTGAAACTTGCCCCGAAAAGACGTAACCGCAGGTGTGACTTGCGCTATACAAACTTGACCGCAGGTGGGACTTGCCGCAAAGAGACTTGACCGCTGGTGAAACTTGCCGCAAAGAGACTTGACCACTAGTGCAACTCGCCTCAAACAGACTTGACCGCAGATGAGACTTGCCGCAAAGATACTTGATCGCAGGTGAAACTTGCCCTGAAAAGACTTGACCACAGTGGAGACTTGCCGCGAAGGATTCTGACCGCAGGTGGGACTTGGCGCAAGGAGACTTGACCGTAGGTGTAACTTGCCCCGAAAAGACTTGACCGTATGTGAGACTTGCCCAAGAAGACTTGGCCATTGGTGAGACTTGCCCAAAAAAGAATTTACCGCAGGTGTGACTGGCGCTATGCAGACTCGACCGCAGGTGGGACTTGCCGCAAAGAGACTTGATCGCAGGTGAGACTTGCCCCAATAATATTTGACCACAGGAGGTACTTGCCGCAAAGGGACTTGATCGCAGGTGAAACTTGACCCAAAAAGACGTGACCGAAGGTGAGACTTGTCCCAAAAAGACTTGACGGCAGATGTGACTCACCGTATACAGACTTGACTGCAGGTAAGACTTGCTTTTAAAGAGACTTGACTTCAGGTGAGATATGCCCCAAAAAGACTTGACCACAGGAGGTACGTGCCGCAAAGAGACTTGACCGCAGGTGAAACTTGCCCCAAAAAGACTTGACCGCAGGTGAGACTTGCTTCAAAAACACTTGACCGCAAGTGGGACTTGCCCTAAACAGACTTGAGCGCAGGTTAGACTTGTCACAAAGAGACTTTACTGCAGGTGAGTTATGCCCCGAAAACACTTGAATGCAGGCGGGACGTGCCCCAAAAAGACTTGACCGCAGGTGGGACTTGCCCCAAAAAGACTTGACCGCAAGTGGGACTTGCCCTTAACAGACTTGACCGCAGGTTGGACTTGCCGCAAAGAGACTTGATCGCAGGTGAGATTTGCCCCAAAAAGACTAGACGGCAGATGTCACTCGCCGTAAACAGACTTGACTGCAGGTAAGACTTGCCGCAAAAAGAATTGACTGCAGGTGAGATATGCCCCAAAAAGACTTGACCACAGGAGACACTTGCCGCGAAGAGACTTGACCGCAGGTGAAACTTGCCCCGGAAAGACTTGACCACAGGTAAGACTTGACTTAAAAAGACTTGATGGCAGATGTGACTCACCGTAAACAGACTTGACTGCAGGTAAGACTTGCCGCAAAGAGACTTGACTGCAGGTGAGATATGCCCCAAAAAAAATTGACTATAGGAGGTACTTGCTGCGAAGAGACTTGACCGCAGGTTAAACTTGCTCCAAAAAGACTTGACTGCAGGTGAGACGTGCCTCAAAAATACTTGACGGCGGATGCGTCTCACCGTAAACAGACTCGACTGCAGGTAAGACTTGCCGCAAAGAGACTTGACTGCAGGTGAGATATGCCCCAAAAAGACTTGACCACAGGAGGTACTTGCCGCAGAGAGACTTGACCGTGGGTAAAACTTGCCCCAAAAAGACTTGACTGCAGGTGAGACTTGCCCCAAAAAGACTTGACGGCAGATGCTACTCACCGTAAACAGACTTAATTGCAGGTAAGACTTGCCGCAAAGAGACTTGACTGCAGGTGAGATATGCCCCAAAAAGACTTGACTGCAGGTCGGACGTGCCTCAAAAAGACTTGACCGCAGGTGGGACTTGCCTTGAAAAGACTTGACCACGAGTGGGACTTGCCCTAAACAGACTTGACCGCAGGTTGGACTTGCCGCAAAGAGACTTGACCGCAGGTGAGACTTGGCGCAAAGAGACTTGACCGTAGGTGAGACTTGCCTCGCAAAGAATTGATCACAGGTAAGACTTACCGCAGAGACTTGACCGCAGGTGAGACTTGCCACATGTGACTTGATGTGACCCCGAAATCAATTCAATTTATATGAGACCCATCTCTGGTTCGAATTTCAAGTATTTTGGAAAATTTTGGCTTAAAAGTTGGAATAATTTTTTGAACTAGAAACCTTATTCTCTCGAAGTAGGTAACTAGTTGATCCTTTTTAGATAAAATTTAACAATTCTGTTGAGAATTCCTATATTTCGTATTAAATTCCTAGCTATTGGTGAGATATTAATCTTAACCATTGAGAATTCGAACTAATTTTTCAAAAAATTTTATTACTTTGTTCTATATTTATTTTATTAGTTTCGAATCTATCTCTAGATTTGAAAATGAAACTCTTTTTTCCAATTCATGTTTCTCAATTATTCCTTTAATCAAGTATGTTTTATCAACTTGAAGATGCATAGTTCCAGTCGACGCTTGGACTATTTATTTGAAAATTCGTTCTTTTTTCTGTAGAAAATTAATGTTTTGAACTGACAATGTAGTTGTTCTAGTCTACTTCGGAAATTTTTTGCTTTTGGCAAAAAATTCATTTGTCTGGGTTTGCGAATTACTTCTGCGTTGGAAATTCATTTGTTTGATTCAAACGTTTTATTGTTTTCGTAGAAAATTTGAAAAGTATGTTGAAATTGATTCTCGTTCCGAAATGAGAACGTTTCATGGAAAATCTGTTCTTCAGGTTTTGAAATTTACCAAGTAGTTGAAAATGTCTGTTCTTAGCGACTGGAAAATCTCTCTCATCGGAAAATTGAATATTGTTGTAAGAAATCCATATTTTCCGTGGCTGAAAATTTAGGTAATTTGTTGAGGATACACTCTTTTTACTTCAAAGTTAAACTAGTTTGTTTCATAGGATCTGTTTAGTCAATAATTCCTTTTTTTTCAAATTAAGCTATTTTTGGAAAATTCTATTATTTTCCGAAAACTCAACTATTTTCTCCAAATATAATCCTGTCTGGTTCAAAAGTAAATGGGTTGTTTGTAAATGGAATTATTCAGTTGATGATTAGTTTTCCTGTTGGAGGAAATTCTACCTCATTTTGCGAAAATAAATTTCTTGCAAAAAATGTACTATATTGTTGCAACTAAAGTCTTTTTTGTTTATGAATCCAACCGCTTATTTGAAAATTCAACTTTTGTGAAATGAGAATTCTTCCTTATGAATTGTAAAACGATCTTTCTCTGCTTGTAGTTCAATTTTTTTTCCTATTGAAGTTGAACAGTTTAATTAGAGATTTATCTGGAATCGAAATTTTGCCTTTTGTCAAGAAGCTAGCGTTTTGTTCGAAAGTTGAAAAAGACGGTTGAAGATAATGAAAAGATGTTTTCTAAAACCATACAACAAAAATAGAGATTTTAAGATAGAACGAATTATTTATTCCAAAACAAATTTTTTATTGTTGCCAAATAAAAAAGATGTACAACCCTTGCGTCAATCACAAGCTTCTTTCCTTGGAAATTAAACTATTTTTTGGAAAGTATGTCCCTTCAAGTTTCATATTGAGCGTTTTGGATGCAAATGCAACTCGCTCTTCAATAATCAATTTCTTTAATGTAGGGAATTCAACTTTTTGTTCAAAGTCAAATTTTTGTTGCGAAAAATCAAATGTTCTGTATGAAATCCGACCATTCCTTTGAAAAGTAATATTATGCTAAAAAATTAGGTTATTTGATCGCAAATTCTTTTTTTATGTAAATAAATTCAACAATTAGTTCCAAAAAAAAATTTTAGTTGAAAAAAATTGAATATCTGTTGAAATTTCTATTATTTTGTTTCGAAGTCATCTTCCTTGTTTTGAAATTCCACTGCTTCGTTGAAACCTAATCTATATTAGCCTTAAATCTTCCTTTTGCATTATGAATTAAAATTTATTGAGTTGAAATTGATCTATTTTGTTCTGAAATCCGACAATTTGGTTTAAATTTCTTATTTTTTGTACCAGAATTACATTCTTTGTTGAAAAATTTTTCCTCCTGCTTGAAAGTTTTACTACTTGGTTGCAAATTCAACTTTTTGGATAAACGATCAATTACTAGGAACATACTTCTATTTTTGGGTAAAAGTTTCCAAATTATTCTTTTTGGTTACTCTCAAACATATCTAATTAGGGAGAATTAATTCTGCAATTAAAAATTTAGTTCTTCTATACCTGGATCATGAATAGAACGAGCTACAAATCGAATTTACTTAATGAAATAGGATTATTTTGAGTCATCAAAAACGTCCAAACTATTTTTATCTGATTTCGATTTTTCTGATTTTCATATCCATTTATTATCAAATTCATCAAACAGTGGAATTTATAACACAAAAGAATGAATTCCCGTCATAAGGGTTGCATTATTGAACTAAAAAAGACAAATTCTCAATAAAGATGTAAATGTGCCATACGAAAAGAATTATTTGGAAACCAAATTTTTTAATTTCCAATTTGATAGAAACGAACGGTCAACAAAAGAGTTTCATTTGTAAGCAAAACACAAATCATCTACGAAATAGTAGAATATTCATGCCAGAAGGACCAATTCTAATTTAAAATGTTGATTTTTGAATGGAAAATCTTAATTTCCAAGAAAAATTTTTAATCTTTCACCCCACAGTTGAATTAGCATTCCTATTGAAGATTAATGAGTCAACAATATCGAATTTCAGAGCCATAAAAATTTATTTCAGAGGAAGAAAGTTAAATTTTGAACCATGATTCAACTATCCATGAGAATAATACAATTTCCAGTCGAAAAAAAACGAAATTTTATCGAAAAATTTGGATTTCCTAGCCACCAAAATGGGTTCTGAACCAAAAAATTAAATTTTTTCATAAAAAAGAATTTTCTCCTATAAATAAATTCTCAATAAAGAGGTTATTCCAACCAAACAAATGAATTTTGAACACAAAACAAATCCTTAACCGAAAAGTCAAATTTTTTATGAAAAAATCTGCCCGCATCGCGGGCACATTCTCATCGCGCGCTTCGCACGCAGCTCGCTTCGCTCGCAAGTTTTAGCGCGCCTATGGCGCGCGTCCGACGGATCTCGCGCTTCGCGTTCGGGTATTTGTGTCTCGCAATCGGAATCCTTTGCTTTTGTTCATTTCAATAATAAGGCAGATTTGAAAGTGAATCAGTGTTGCCAGATGTATGGAGCAAAGTCCCCCTAAAGCATGGTTCATTTCCCCCTAGATTTGCCCTTATACGGACAAATTCCCCCTAAAACA